>JAVLVB010000524.1:148467-166914 GCA_032876305.1 Orestias chungarensis
AGTAACAAATCTTAAATACACCTGTTCCAGGGGCTCAAATGGAACATCCATCAGAGCACCCAGAACCACCCAGAGCACCCCATGATGGGACCAGGGCTTTTGAGACAGGGAGCCGACGTGGAACCCCCTTCATAAACTGGCAAACCAAGGGGTGCTGTCCCACGGTTTTTCCACCAAAACTGACATGGTAAGCTGAGCTTGCTGCCAAGTACACTTTTATTGTGGAAAAAAACCTTACCCTTATCCAGCAGGTTCTGCAGGAAAATCAAAATGGTAGCTACAGAGCGCTGAAGGGGTATTTCCTGTGCTTCTGCACACCATATTTTAAATATTGCCAATTTGCAGTCATACAGAGACCTGGTTGCGGGGATCCTCGCACTCTGGATCGTCTCAATAACATTGTGTGGGAGACCTACAGAGTGGGAATTGAACCAATCACAGGCCAGGTCCATAGTGCCAGCCTTTCCGGGTTGGGATGGAGATGTTCCCCCCTGCCTGAGACAAAAGGTCCCGCTGCAGCAGTAGATGCCAACGTTCCCCCTGGAGAAACTGGATTATCTCTGCCAACCAGTGCTTCGATGGCCAGTGCTTCGATGGCCTGCCCGTAACGCAGCCAAATCATCCTGACTACCTCGGGGTGAAGCCTCCATTCTGCATAGAGAGGGTTTAACACTCCTGGGACATGAGTGGCCCTTAGTGACAGAAAAAGGCTGCTGCTCCAAATGAACAGCTTGTGTGCAAGCATATGAAGATGTTGGGATCTCAGACCTCCTTGTCGGTTTATGTATGCCACCACAGTCGTGTCGTCTGTCCGACTAATGCCGGTGTCAGGAGAACAGCCAGGAGTTCCAGATAATTGGTATGGAACACACGCATGTGTCTCTCCCATGTCCCATTTACTGATTTCCCTTCGACGATCCTCCCACAGCCTGACAGGGAAGCATCTGTGGTCACCACTTTTCTGCTCTGTATAGTGCCCAAAAGAACACCCTAAGTTAGAAAGTTTACATTTCTCCAGGGACGTAGAGCTGCACTGCCGGTGGGTGAGAGTCTCACTCTGGAGGTCCAAAACTGAGCCCATCAGACCCAGTAATCGTCTGCACAGACGAGGAGACACAAAATTTCCCCTGTGAAACAGGGACACACAGTTCATAAGTGATTTTACTCTCCTCTGTGAGAGTTAGTTTGGCCTGGGCCAGTCTAGAAACAGACCGATAAAAGAGATTCTTTGACAGGGAATTAGGATACTCTTCTCCACAATCATTTTAGAGCCCGAAGGTCTCTAATAGCTCGACCACCTTTCTTTGGGACCAGGAAATATCTGGATTCAAAAACCTGCTTGGCGTTTCTCCTGGGGGATCAGTTGTATCGCCCTTTTCTCCAATAGAGAGGATATTTCCTCTTGTATGAAAAGAGCTGCAAAACCCTGGCCTGCAACTGAATCACTCCCCTGAACTGTGGAGGGGGTTGAGCGAATTGTAGCCGGTATCCACGGTTTATTGTTCGGTCATATGACTGCTTGTGGGGGGAGAGGCCGCCCCCCTATCAGGAATCAACAAACCGTATCCCCTCTTATTGGTATTTGTTTGTTTTGCAACATTTTTAGCTGCGCCTTCGGCATTTCGCCTGGATGCGGCAGCTTGTGAAAGTTTAATGTTTTGTAAGATAAAGCAGTGCTTATGGGACATGAACTGGGCCCAATGCGGGAAAATGCTCGAACATCCCCTTGCTCGTGCGCCAAACTTTGCTGAACTCTATGGAAGGGCTTGGTAACGGAGCCGTGTCTGAGGACAAGTCCTGCTCGCTCTCCGATTTCCAAAAAGCTGTCAGGCCAAACGCTTCCTCCTCCTCAGAGTCTGGATGGATGTGGAAGGCGGCTTATCCGAGCAAGCAGCTTCGGGTTTCTTCGGCCACGAGCCCTTAACAGCCGTTCTTTTCGGGGAAGGATTAGCAGCCGTCTGGGTTTTCGGCAGCTTCGGGATTCTGAAAGTGGGAGGCAGACGCGCCACAGCCTGGGCAAAAGGTTTGGGACTGGAATGTGGGACCGGTGTGTGTGTGCCTGGGCCCTTCTTGGAATACAAAGCTTTAAAGCTTCATCATCCCTTTGCCTTTCCTCACACCTTTTCTGCATGGATGTAACAGCTGTACCAAACAGGCCATCCGGGATGATGGGGTGTTGAGGAGGTCCTTCTTTTTCCTTGTGGAAAGCGTGGTTAAGTTTAACCATCTAGCCTTTTCCTGTAGAACCATGAGCCCCATACCTCTTCCCATAGCCTGGATCGACACTTTATGGAGCTGAAGACAGTGATCAGTGATGGTACAAACTTCTTCCCACAGTGTAGGGTCCGGTGATGCAGTCATCTCCACCTCCAGCTCCGCCTGATACACCATCAGGATGGAAGAGGCGTTCATGGCGTGAACTGATAGACCAGCCGCCTTGTAGGATTTCTCCTTCAGGTTTGATTGGAAGCGGTCCGCTGCTGAAGGGAGGGATGGAGCACACTCACCCGAGGACATCAAAGCTTTTGGGTGAAGGTGCGCTGCCACCGCTGGCTCAACTCGAGGCATTTGGCGGAGACCGTGGTCGTCCATTCCCTCGCAGTCTAGAACCTAGCCACCTGCCACAAGGTGCTTTTCCCTGTACGGTTTTTTGCGGCAGTAAAATTCCTCCAGCAACTCAGGGAACAAAGGCAGGATCTGCTTTCCTGTTCCTTTGGCAGCTTTTGGCGTTGAAACGTGATCTTGCTGCTTCAGCCTGAACTTTGGGCCACTGGATATCAAGTTTCGCTGCGGCGCGTTTACACACATCATGCAGGTGCACATCCAAGGCAGACGAAGAAGAGTTACCATCACCAGCCTGGCTGACGCCCGAAGGCAACCCGACCTCGGAGCACCAGAGGCGGTTCATCATCCTCATCTTCGTCTGTGATGAGAAGCTCCGAACCTGCGTCCTTGTCTGCGCATCATCACCTGCCATGGGGTAATCAAGCGGGTAAGCTGCAAAGCTATGGCCGCTCTCATCCAGAGCCAATGGGTTAACAGCATCAAGCATATCACCCCAGCTTGGTCCTGGTTCCGCATTAGGGACCGGTGTCAGTCCTTGAGCCGCCGTTTCTTGGCTAGTTGCAGCAGAAGTCAGGATAGGGTCGCCTACTCAAGGTGTCAACTGACGGGCCAGACGGCGACATAGCACCTTGAGTGAGAGCCGGCTAAAGTGAGAGTACTCCGATGACTCGAGGGCTGCTTGGGCATGCCTTAAGCCAAGACACGTCACACACAATTGGTGAATATCCCAACTCAAAATTTTATTTCCACACGGGCAAGCTTGCGTGCTTTTGCGTCAGCCTTTCTGACGTCCATGCTAGTTGACGGGGTGAAGTATCGTTACTTTTTTTTTTTTGTAAAGTATTGCTACTTCTGCTGGTATTGCTACCGATGGAGTATTGCTACTCGAGTGAAAAACAGTGAAGCTTTTTTCTACGCCGCACAGTTCCTCACAGCTAGCAGTGCTGTTTTGCAACAGACTGAACGCTGGTTTTGTCCCAGCACACACAACCAATCGATCGAGGTGATCGAGTTCACACTCGTATCTATGGACCGTTAAGCTAAGCTCCAGAACAGCAGACGAAAGCGAGAAACCAGTGGGAACTTCTGCTCGTAGCGAGAAGAGGTTTTTGAATGATTTATCTGTGCAGGGCCGGTCCTATATATAGGTAACGGGTGGGACATGCCCCCTCTTCCTGGCACTGACAGACTTGTCCCTAACCAATCAAGGCTGGTGGAGTGTAATTGGAGCTTCTGATGAGGTCATGCCGAGGGCGTTCCCAATAGTGAGACACGAAACGAATGCTATGAAAGAGAACCACTGGTAACGTCAGCACTGTGGTTACTTCATTCGCTGCCTTCTTCAGAAATCTAACAGGAAAGTACTGTATATAGGATTGAAATTTAAATGTCTTTCCCTTTAAAGTGCCTTAATATGATATGTGTTGTTGAATTGCCTCTGTGTAAATATACTGAACTGCAGCTAGTTGAATCACATAAACCTGTAGAACATGGTAGATCATTGACATGAAAAAAAACTGTTAAAAAAACAGGAGGAGGAGGAGAAAAAGTCGGCACGATAATAAGAAAGGAGGAGGATGAGTTTGTTCCTCGGGGGAGAACTCGACCTCTCAGAGTAAATGTCTCCTCCGCAGGGAGATAAAACCATATTTAAAGATACTGGAGAGCTTTCTGTTTGAAGAACCTTGAAGGAGGAGGAGGATGTCTTTCTCCAAACCTCCCTTTGATATATTTTAAAACTTAACCTCCTAACATGAATACATTTTTTAAAAAAATCCATACTTTTATTTCACCTCAGCAACAAAAACCAAACTAGGACCATATTTTATTTTTGGGAAAAGTTTTATGAAAGCGCAGCAGAAACACGAACATGTTCTTTACAGAAGCCAGAACAAAGAGGAAAACTTCAGAACACTGAACTATCTAATCACAAGCCTGATAACAGACGTATGAAGAGCAGATCTGGAACAAACACCAGGTCAGAGAATTAATGACCCGATCAATAATTCAAACAAATACCCACTGAACTGTTGAGGATGCAGGATTTTTTTTTTCATTTTCTTCTGTAGAGATATCAGGGAAAGCAGGAAAAAAAACTGTTCTGTCCGGACTTTCATATCGTAACAATCCTTTCTATCATTCAGAGTTTAACCAGATGACGGGAAGTTAAACTAACAGTCTGATATCTGGAACCCACAGAACCAGAATCTGAACTGAACTTCTGCCAGTTTTTCTAGGAGACAAAAAAAAATGAGCCAGAACCCTGGGGTTCAATTTTAAAGATAGAAGAACCAGATGTATGACCTTCTACGTACCATTACAGTGATTGTTGGAACATACACAATGCTGTTATTCGTCTTAAATCACACTTAAGGATTATTTTTACCTTTAAAAATCATCTTGCTAAAATGTAAAGACTTATTGAACCACCATCTGCCACTGCAGACTGGTGAAACATCCACGATTACTTCTGCAGTTGTCGTAAAATGTTGCTGTTCTCCCTCAGCCATGTCAGAACCACCTAAGAAAACTCTCTTACTTTGGTTTAAAATAGCTCATGGTGGAGTCTATGGTTATCTCCTGCCTTGACTATTGCAACGTAATCCTGACTGGTCTCCAAGTCTGTACGGTAAAACCCTCACAAATGATCCAGAATGCTGCGTCTTCAGCCCAAAAAGCCTCATGTCACCACTCTGTTCATTGAGCTTCACTGGTTACCCCTGGCTGTCCGCATGAAATTAAAATCCCTGATGCTAACCTTCAAAGTGCTTAAGGGTACGGCTCCCATCTACCTGATTATGTTATGTCACAATTCGGTTACTTTGGTCATCAATGGATTGTCGTCTAGAAGTGCCAACACCACGCTTAAGACAATCCAGACTGTTTTCTTGTGTTGTTCCAAGTTCCAAGCTCTACCAAGTGCCACAAGAAACTCTTGAAGACCCACTTCTTCAAAGAGCATATCCTATCCTAATTCTTACCCATACCTCTATACCCCCTTTACTACTCTCTCTACACTTTCCTCTATTTCTTCACTGTCACCACTGACTCTGACTAGAAATCTTTCTCTAGATAGTTTATGGTGAGATTGATAATAACTTTAAGATTGTGCCTGCTTTGTAAGTCACTTTGTAAAAGTGTCTCCTAAATACATAAACACATACACACAAGTTATGTTTCCCATCCTGTTGGTTTCTCATGTTAGCTGGTGGCTCACCTGGTTCAATCACAGCAGAAGGAAACCATTTGGCTTTCTTTAGCTTTGCTGTGTTTCTTGATGTTGTTGATCTGCAGAACGCACAAACAGTGATTAATGCTAATTGGTGTGTAGATCCGTAGAGCTTTAATCCTTGTCTTTGATTGGTAAATAATAGCGTGTCTATGGTTCTTTGTTAAGCAATTTTCGTCGTAAACTCAGTTTTCCTTATTTATCTCATCGTCCTTTCATAAATGTACAATATGCTAACATTTATGGTGTCAGCTCATGAAAATGTATCGACCAATGGGAAGCAGCCTCACCGCTACCCTCAGACTTCTCAACCTGGAATTAAGGATGTGGTTTTCCAATGTCTGGGTGGAAAACTCATTGATGTCACTGATGTTCTGAAGCCAGTTGATATTGTGCTTTCTTTTGTGGATCAATGCTGCCAGAAAAGAGGAGATAGTTCAAACCCATGCCTTGATGCACCCTTCCCTGTCGGAGAACTAATGCCAAGTTAAGACGTTCATCCGGGAGCTCCACCACTCCATCCTGGCCGTCCTTCACTATGTTTTATTCGGGTTTCACCAGCATGGACGTCCAGAGTGAGAGTAAAAACCTACTGCTGCTGTTTACCAGATAAACACCATTTACAGCAGCCTGGTTCTGTAGCGGCTGTAATTTAAAAGAAACAGATTTACAGACTCAACTGAAGCCATGAGCAGCCAGGCTACTCAGTCTTTCATTCTTTTTTTATTGTCTAGTTATAAGCTGAAATAGTTTTAACATGCTTCCCTTTGACTCGTTGTTATGGTCATGTACAGAGCAACAACATTCTAGTACATGTTGTCTCAGTATTTTTTAATTAACATGGGAACCTTGGGAACACAGCAAATGAAACTCACTCCTTTTTTAATTTAACTCAGGGTCCAATCCACTTGTCCTGGGGGAAAATTTGAGAAAAAATTGTTAGTTGTTAATTCTTAAGATCCCACTCCATCGTTAGTCAGATTAGAACTCCCCAAATCTTTATTAATCTCAGCAATTTCTTGTTTTTCCATCATTGTCCTTTATCTGGAAAAATATAGGTCTGGGTTAAGCATTCTGAATGAAAGTAGTTTAAAACAGATCACTGGGTGTCGGACGCCAACCAGACGCTACTGTTTGATCTTGGTAAAGCTCTGGAGGAGAATCAGGTCCACAGCATGACACATGCTACAACCCAATTAACTGTAAAAGTGAGGACCTTTTCCCCATCTTCATCTTTTAGTTCCCATGAACGGGTTTGTTGCTATATAAAAAAAAAACAA
The DNA here is from genome assembly GCA_032876305.1 of Orestias chungarensis. Taxonomy (NCBI): domain Eukaryota; kingdom Metazoa; phylum Chordata; class Actinopteri; order Cyprinodontiformes; family Cyprinodontidae; genus Orestias; species Orestias chungarensis. The sequence goes on from JAVLVB010000524.1 coordinate 155,542, forward strand.
TCTAAGTCTAATTCCTGACTGTAGGATGCCTAAGTCATACTCCTGACTGTAGGATGATTCATCAACGGTCTGATTCGGCTCTATTTTACCTCGTTGTGCTGACTTGCTTCTGCTGCTTAGACCTTCATCTTCTCTCATGTTTACACCCTGACCTCTGCAGCGTTACAGAGTGTGTGTTGTGGGGGCAGATCAGGTCATGGCTAAGTGTGTGTGTGTTTGGAAAGGCGATGCCCGCTGTCGGCGGCTGGTTGAATTATTCACACTCCACTGTGGTTGTCTTCCCCTCTGAAACCTGAGAAGAGAGGGAGAGGGTGAAGTACCCCCCACCATCACCCCTCACCACCCTGGGGGGAGAACCTGAGCTCAGACCACAACAACACAGCTCATATCAATGGGGAGGAAGGGGGGAGAGTGATCTCTCAGAAGATCCAAGCCACAGACTTCAAGAATCAAACGGGGTCTTAAGTCCGTCACAGGAGGACAGATGCTGATGCTACAAAGCTGCTTGATAACTGAGACGAGGGAGGAACCCGAGGAGGAAGATGAACAAGAGGAACAAGAAGTGTAAAGAAACAAAAGCCAACAGATGCGATCAGACTTGTGAATCTAAAACTGATAGCTTTGTAGAATGACAATAAAACGGTTATTGGATCCCAGCATGGCTGTGTCAATGATGGTGTGATTCTAGAATGGTTTAGTTTAAACTAGACTTACATATTGAAATGGCCTAGTCAAAAGTAATACTTACAACTGCTAAATAAACAAATAAACATGTATAGTGGTCATCTGATCAACATGGATGGACACACAATGCCTTTTTTTAAAGTGTTCCCTTTTGCACCTGTTGAAAGAAAACTGAACCGTCACATGCATCAAACCACAGAGGTTTTTTCCAGCAGTGGACTTTTTTTCTTTTTCCAGGAAAGTAAAAAAAATAAAGTCTGGGTCCATTCAGCTTTAGCATCTTTATTTTTATGTGGTTGCATAGGAAACTCACATCTTGCTTCCAGTAAATTGAGTCTTGAATGGACATGGTGTCAGTGATGGACCTACAGTTCAACAGAAACAACAATCAGAGGAGGACAAACGAAGACAAAATGACCCGGGAGAACTCAGAACCATTGGGACAAACCACAACACCACTAATGAAACACTGAACATCAGGTGACACAAGGTTGGTGTGGCGGCACAAAGCTCCGCCTTGTTGAGGCACAAGGTATCAGTCAGTTTCGGGTGAGGATGGAGGTAATAACGGCCATGGGGGAGGGACTGAATGGGCGAGCTGGTTTCCATGGTAATTTAGGTAGTGAACAGGGGATGATGGGATACGAGCGCGTGACAGGTACTGCTCCGGGGCGCGGCCCTCCTCAGCCACGTTCGGGGGGGTTATAAAGCTATCCTTCCATAAGATTGTCGTTGTTAGCGATGCTTAGCACCACCTCCACGGCGTCCAGACAAAAGGCAACAATACGATTCCTGAAAGCTGAATAAACTGGTGATCGGTTCAAATATTTAAAAACATTAAGAGCCTGGAAAACAGGAGGGTAGTTTGAAAAGATTGTAAAAACCAATCCCTGGATTTAGTGTAACAAGAAATTTCAACACAGTGAGGGATAAAGTGTGAATGCTAATATCTCTATTTTACTCTATTCTATTTTAATCTATGTGATTCTAATTTATTACATTCTATTCTGTTCTCCTAAAGGGCAATTGCCAATGTTTTGGCCGTCATATTTTGATCAACTTGGATCTATATTTTTCTGATATATCTTAAAACCTGATTGAGTTTTTGCCCTGTTTGGTCTACTACAAGCAGTTTAGCATAGTTATAGAGGAATTGTTTGCTTACACTTGCTAATATAATTAGCTGTAACTAGTACTTGTATTTAGTTTTGCAAAGCTAATGCTAAAACTAATAGAAAATTGTTTTGTTTATTGCTAGATGGCTAATGTTAACCATTTATTTAGCGTTGGCATGCTACAGCACTCTATTTGTCTGCAAATCGACATATCAGCTAAAAGTTTGTGGAGAATATCACCTACTTTTGGATTTTTTCATATTGTATAACTGATATGATTAAAAGTAATTGCATTGTGAAAATTGGTTTAACCCCAATTAACAGAGATAAGGAAGGCTAGGTGTTAGCTTCTTTGTAGTGCTAAGACAGTTTATATTGTTACCATTAATGCATATGAGTTATTTTGGATTTCACCAAAATAAAAAAGGTAGTTTTAAGGATTTTTAGAATGTGTCTCAAGTACTTGGGTTTTTGGTGCCTAGACTCCGTGAATATTAGGGATCCAACTCAACATTACTAACCATTTCTAGTACTACTAACTACAACTAAATTGCTACTACTAAGATCTAGTAGTAGGTCTTCTAAGATATACAGCTAATCGCTGGGATTTTATTTAATATTACCAGACTAACTGTAAAGCTAAATAATGTAACTTAATGTTACATTAATGTAACTTAATGTTACAATGTTAATGTTATGAGGCTATACTAAAGTTAACAAGGAAATGTATTTTTTTTCTTTTGTGCATTAAAAGGGTAATGCTAGTACCCAGTTAACTGATGTGGTTTTATTGTTTCCCTGGTAAAAATGCACCCCCCAGCTAATTATTGTGACATGTTGGTGTTACTCATTCCTACTTCTAATATGTATGTTTACGTACTGTTACTGATCACTCATAACAATTGTAACTATGTAGTAAAAAATGTTACCATGCAGCTAACTTCCCACGCTAATTAATGTGGATTTCATTCATTGTTAGTAGGGACATGCTAGCATCCACTTTTCAACTAGAATTTAATTTATTAGTTACCTACTAAAACTATACTTACAGGTTAGTATGAGCTTTAGTTAGAGTGACTAATCTCTTGTACTAATTAGCAGGTACTAATCCCTATGTAAGCATGGTGCTAATGTTGACAGAAATTATGTTGATTTTATTTCATAGCAACAAGTTATACTTAAGTTAACAGCTAATAATATGTATGTGTGTGTGTGTGTTATTTTCAAGAATTTCTAGTTGCTACCAATGAATATTAATCACTAATATTAAAAATCGACACGTCTATGTTAGCATGCTGTATATATCGCTAATTATTATTAGCGGGCCAAGTAATGTTTCTGTTGTGTTATTAACCCAATGCTGAGATCCTCAGCTAATTAATCTAAGTTTATTTATTAGCAGCCCACTGGGGTTATTATCCACAGGTAATTAATGCAATGTTTGAAGATTAATTTTCTTATAGGAGGCTAATGCTAATGGCTGTATCCAGTAAATTGGGCTTTTAGTTATTATTCCTAAGATATTTTTAACAATACGCACATTATAGGTCAACAGATGTCAAAAGCTTGTAATGATTTTATTCTGTTTTAGCAGGTCAAAGCTAACACCTATACTGATACTGTACTACGTTAAGACGATTATAACTTCTGGAAGAGAAATCAAATAGTTCAGAATAAAAAATATCTAACTTAGAAAATCTTGGGAGGAATAATTCTGCCAAGGTTTTAAAGAAAAAATGAAAACTAACCAGACAAATTTTCTGAATAATTGAAGCGTAACAGCTGCTTCACATAAAAACACAACAACAAAATGCTTATCCTGATGACTTCATTAACTAAATAGTCCAACATTGAAATGATAATAAAGATTACTTTGTAAATATTGAATGTGTAAATCTTGCACTATCCACTATTTTACATGTAATAAGAGCCTTATAATGTCTTTATTAACAGTGATTAGAATTTGGTGGGCAATAACTGGGTCGTGTAGATTTCCCTGATGGTAACTAATATAAAATCCTAACTGAGATTAGTATCATAACTGTGTAATGTAGGATCTAACAATTACTGGAGTGTACAACATCTCACTGCAGCAAAAACATGCAAGTGAAATACAGATCTAACAATAAGGTCAAATTATTGTGAAATGTGGGTATGACCCTGTCAATAACACAAAATACTGGCAAATATATGTTAATATTTGTTAATAATGTAAAGACAAAAGAGAAATATTCAATTCATATTTGCTTTTTGTAAATAAAGTCCACTGAAGAAGACCGAAACAGACAGCTTGCAGATTCAGTGGCATTGCCCTTTAAGAAAACTGTCCGGTCATCAACAAAGTTTTCTGCCTGAAAGAGACGCAAGAGTCGAAGAAACTGTTGAGTTTCAAAGAGCTGAGCTGCATCGACAGGCTCCAGGAGCCATTGGAGGTAAGCTAGACGAGCCGATCGACCCCAGCTGGTCCGTCGTGGGAGGGGAGAAAATGGGGGGCAGACTCCCAGGTGCTGCTACCTCAATCGCTTTAAACCCTTCTGATCCTGGAGAAACACTGGCTCGTTTAAAGTCCAGCCGGGGGTGTGGGGGCAGTGGAGGAGTTGGTGGGAGTAAGGCCCAGATATTGCTGAGCACTGCAGAAAAAGGCAGAGGCCATCGATTGGTTCTCCTGCAGGAAACAGCCCAGGGAGGAGTGGGAGGATATTCAGCCTGCTAGTCAATGGATGCTGTAGTGTGTAGTGTGTGGACCTGCTGGGTGTTTGCTGATGGCAACAGTGTTCTGGAGATTGTCGGATTAAAACCGTGCGAGGCTGCAGGGCTGATGCCTCAGAGCAGTCACCGCTAAGTTGAATGGGACACCCATCAAAGTAAGACACCATTTACAATAGGTCGACCATCAAAATGGGACCATCAAGATTTTAAATCCATCACAGTGGGACACCCCTCACTTTGTGAGGCACATTGGGATGGAAAGACCCATCATGGTGGAAAACCTGTCACGTTGAGGTACCCCTCATCCTTTGACACTAACTGATCATGGTGGACACCTATAAGACGTCTCTTGCGGATGATCAGGTGTTGATGAAGGGGAAGGTAGGTGAAGGATGAACAGAAAGTCTTGTTTCATTTAATTCTTTTTCCCTAGTCTTTGTCTCAGCTTACTAGGCGATTATGGAAGAGCATGCAGTGCAGTTATATCAGGTGATTATTGAACATCAGCTAGAATCAGAAAGGGCCTGACAGCAAAGGCTACTGGTGTTCAGAAGTTACAAACAGGTATCAGTATAATACAGGTTCACAGGCACGTTATTTGATCTTTTTTCATTATATGGTGGAATATGCTGGTTGGGTTTCAGTTTCCTGGTGTTTCGCTTTGTGGAAGATGGGTTCTGGAAGGAGCCGCACCTCATCCACTTGAAGGCTGTTAGTGCATAGTTCTCATGCAGATTATACTGCTGTGTTGTGATTGGCTGTGAAGAAGCATGATGGAGGTCAGTGTTCCAGTTCACCTGCTCAGCCAGATCAGGGAAAACCATTACAGTGTTGTACTGGTTAACCAGAGGCAAAGAACAACTTACATGCGTTCTCTCTGGCTTTGTGGCTTTGCTTCCATTCATCTGACAGTTTTCCATGTTCCACATGGAGCAAAAACACCCTGACCACACACCCCCACCCCACACCTTTCCACACACACAAACACACACACACACACCTCAACAGCAGCCGGTCTGAGAGATTTCTTCTCCACAGGGAAATGAAATGGGTAAAAACTGCAACTGTCCAACCCTGTTTCCTGATGAAGGTGTCGAGGGGGGTCGCGAGGACTGAACAAGGTTTGGATCAGTGCATGTTATGGTTTCAGTGGCTTTGGCGGGGACGTTTTCCCCCTCCTCAGGCTCTAGCTCAGGTGTGATCGGAGCTGCTGCCCAGTTCACCTGTCACAGAACCGAACGGCTGCTTTCATCGGACCGGTTTCATCTGTTCCAACACAACAGGCTCTGGAAGCTTTCCAACCAATCAGTAGCAGCGCTTTTAGATCAAAGGATCAACTTTGAGTGCTCCTGTTTTTTTTGTTGTTGTTTCATTTGGTGAAGAAACATAAAAATTATCAATTAATGGAGACACTAAGGAGGAAATTTACTGATCATTAGAATAATTGATTCCGTGGAGGAAAAGGGAGCAGGAGGGTCCGATCACACCGTCCTGCATTGTGGTTCCTGTCGATGGACGCAGAACAGGAGATGGTGGAGGAGGAGGTGAAGAAAGAAACAGATGGGAAAGAAAAAGAATCATGTTGCATAATCAAGCTGTTTATTGTTCTGCATGGGATGGTGAACACAAAAAAAAAGATGCCTGGATGCATTCTAGTCGGGCATCGTTTGGCTGGCTATGTCGTCGTCTCGTGTCTAAAAACTAAACTCCTTCAAATTCATAAAAAAAAAAATAATTTTTTCCTAAGGTCTAAATTTAGCTTCATCAACACTGAACATACAGCATACTGTAACATCCATTTACAGTGGTTGGATCACCACGGCGCCCTGGGCTTTAGAAGAGCAGGAATATGCGATATCAACAGAGGAAATGTTCATAAATACTTAAAAAAGAAACCCAAGAAAACAAAAAAAAAAAGGAAACAGGAAAGTTTTCAACTTAAATCCAGTTTCCAGAAGAAGAAAAAAACACAGTAGAAACAGTCAGAAAATTCACAACACCACAGTTTCCTCAGTTAGTCATTGTTACAAAAGTCCTGCATTAGAAAATAGGGCAGCTTTAAAATTAGTGTAATCAATAAAACTATACAACACTCAGTCAGGCCCTGCGGCGCTGCCCTCTGGCCACTAGGAGGAGCTCCCTCCTCCTTCGCTGCAGAACAAACTAAATTAAGAAACACAGGAACGAAACACGCTGCCCAAACTATTGCTTTCACACTCACTTTAGTTTTCTTAAAAACGTCTCGTACACTGAGCCCAGAAATCGGATTAGATATTTGACACTTTAAAAAATGTCCGTGCAATTTATTTTTTCATTTTATTCCCTTCGGTCGTTTCAAGACCTGGAAGCTGCTTCTGTTTTAGTCATCATCTCATATTTAGTGCATATAGTTAATGCCCAACTCACGGCTAAAGGGAAAGCATGAAAAGACGTGAACTAAACCGACTCAACCATCACAGCGACAGAACCGGACGGGAAGAGCAAAACAATCCACGCTGTGATGGAGCTGAAGTTGGACCTTCTTAAGGTCGGGTTAAACCAAGAGAAAAACCAAAGAAAGCCAGGAGCAGTAGTCTAGTTAACCGGATCAGAACCATGCTGCACTACAGCTCTCCTGTTGGTTCTGACTTTGGTTTGAGGGAAGGAAAAATAACCATAAAAAGGACAGAAGACATCTGAGAGTGCAAGCAGATATTGCATAATTTACATCCTCGGATCTGGGAGGAATCAAGGAAACAGAATCAGGAAGACATGGGATGTTTTTACAGCAAGATGATGAATGCTTCATCAGAAAGACGAAGATAATCCTGAACTAGTCTACCACGAAAGTCCAAATTCAGTCAAATGAGCAGAAATCCTTCGTTCTCACAGCACACCCAGAACTGGAAGTTGATAAGAACCAAGCTGGAGCTAGAATTGAAATTATTCATTCCACAATGAAGCTGTTTGAAAATAAATGTTCCTCTCTACCGATACGATCTTTCCCTACATGCCTCGCTTCATCTCCTCAAACACTAACTGGTCTTCACTGTTTACATCTGGTGGGTCTGTTTTTGCTGAAGCTTGGAAACCAACAACTAATCAAAACATGGCTAATATCTACTATGGTGGTTGTTTTCATTCTGATTTCATCCCTAGTGGACCTCCTCATAAAATCATCAAAATTATAGAAGATCTCCAACAACCTGCTCAGGATACTATTAAAGATGCAGATACTTTTTCTGATGTAAATAAAACGAATAAAATCTTATATGCTGTGTCATCTTAAGAGATATCCTTGTCTTGTTTCATATCGGAAACACAAAATCTGCGCCTGCCAGGGGTGTAAATATTTTTGGGCTTATCTTTGCTAGCTTGAACCTGAGGAGCGGTTCCACCAGCTGGTCACCTTAACCTGATACTGGCTTAATCACAGGTAGGAAGCTTTTGATCATCTTCCCACCCTTTCCTGCTCATTTGACTGAATATGAGCACCTGGACCATGATAGACCCCACAGACACATTCTCCCCCAGATTCCTCCTCAGTGTTTCTGCTTTAGTCCATCACAACATCTTTCCAGCTTAACTCTTCATCGACCAAACGTCTATACGTGTCACATCAACGAGGAACGGCTGAGTTAGCTATGTGACAGATGAAGGAAGGAGATCGGACCGGTTGAGGGAAAGAACGAAGCGCTGCAAAGCAAATAGAGGAAATGGCCAGGATAGAATAGGACCAACCGACGGGAAGTGCCTCATGTTGGGAAGTTTTACAGTATATCGTCTGTTTGTCACTAACTACATCATCTATGGAGAAAACAGCCACAAACACGAACACATGCAGATTTTTTTAACTTCTCTTTAAGACTTTTTTACTTAAACTAATGTTTAACGCTGGGTGTGTGTGTCTATAGAGATATTTATAGAGTAAGAAAGAAAAACCTAACTGAAAAATAGTTAAGGTACTTCACCAATAAACCCCACCCCCTGATTACTCACTCACAGCCTATTGGCCAGTTGCTAGAAGAAGTGCTTGTGATTGTACAGGGCGACTGCAGGACCGAACCAATCGCATGGCAGCCCGTTACTGGGCAGATTATCTTGCCAAACTGATTTGTTTCAAGCTTAAATTTTTTTGATTTTGCCTTAGGCAAAGTTTTGTTTCTCTGAACTAGAATAAAGTCCCAAAGATGTATAAATGAATTGCTTTGCTTTTTTATTTAAGTGAATAAAAATCAGTCCTTAGCTGCACCATATGCTAGATAGAAACAGATCTCAGTTTACTGGGTTCTCGTATCAAACTAACAGATGAACAAAGAACAAAAATGACCAAAATGAACGCGGCTCTGTTATTTCTCACCGGGTCAGGAACACCCCAAGGCTTTGGGCCGGATTGTTACCCCAGTATTTTAGAGTCCCAGAGGTCTGAGCGGACTAGAAGAAAAATATACATTTAGATATACGATATTTAATAATCCAACAGCTAGTCAACAAAATTGCACTTTTCCTCATGATTTCACTGTTAGCTTTGAGGGGCTGGCTCTCTCCTGACTGCCTGCGTACTCTGCATCTTCACCTGGACAGGTGGATGGATGGAGGAGGAAATGGAGGCTAAAAGAGATAAACCAATGAGCAGTGAAGCCGAAGCCTCCAGAGAAACAAGCGCCTGGTGAAACATACCAACAAATCCAGACCGCCATAGGCCCTCATGACCACCCAACCCACCCCAAAGCCCCTTCGTTTAGTTCTTGTTGCACCATCTCCCAGCTCAGCTTCTCCCATCAAGGTATGGTCCATGTCCTCAAAGAGAGCCGGGCACAGAGGTGGAGTCCATCCCATGAGGTGTGTTTTAGCTGGTGTCTCTTGGCCAGATAACACATGAGCCCCCCACCAAGGCTGCAGGGATCCTCTTAGAAAGAATGGGGGGTGGTGGCAGCATGGAGGGCTTCAAACGTTAACACCGCAAGAAAATTGTTGGGATGGGGAGGTCCTCCAAGGAGGAATTTCTAGGATTCAGTCTTTAAGACTCTCCCAGAACCCGACGGGTCACTGCCCCTTGCCCCTTGGATCAGAGATTCAGTGAAAAAAGGTTCAGGGCTCAGATCCAGCACTACAGATATATGATCCAAGAGTCTGGAAGAAGGTCTAGGACGAACAGAGTGGGTGCGTTTGATCCGCTTTAGCCATGCTGATGCTGAGTCTTTGACGGTGGAGCCAGGATCTGCAGGACCGGGACGGGGGTTGACCAGGGACAGGTGAGATGGGCTTTCTGTCTCAGCTGGTGTAGAACATGGAGGAAGAGACTGCAGCGGTTTACTGTAGAGGAAGGTGGTGGCGCCTCAGGAGTCCTTATCCCAGGTACCACTGTGGAAACAGAGAGAAGTGTAGTTAACATCAAGCCACTTGATCCAAGCAGAGCTTCAGTCCTCCAACCGGAACCCCCCACAGCCTAAAGTAGACAGAGGCGGGTTTTCAACCTAACAGCTAAACATGTGGCAGACGATAGTTTGACCCACAAAGAGGACCTCAAATGATCGCGGTCCTTGTTGGAGGTGAATACCCTATTAGCAGCCTGTCAGGCGGATATCATAAAACAGGAACAAAATTTAACTTAAATACCATTAGTTTTTGCTCTGACCTAGCTGTACCGTCATTGACACGAGAGGTGCTTCATAATTCAGAAAGAGAACAAGCCATATGTTTTTTTTTCTTAACTTCTTTCATCTGGGTGTGATCTTGTGCTAATGCAGCCGGCTCCGATTTCTCAACAACTTTAAAATGGATCCCAAAATATTCTGTAACTGTTAAATCCCGAACCTTTGCGTTCATAAACTGTTCCCACAGAAGTCTTATGAGGGTCCATTAAATTAAGCATATGAAACATGGTTTAAAAAACAATAGATTTCCGAAAAAGATCCAAATTGAGCTTTAAGGCATGTTTAAGGCTAAGGATGGAGCCTTGGGGAACTTCAAAAGTCAGCAGAACTAAAATCTGATAGGAGGTAAAGGGTCATTTCAATAAAAAAACAAGGATCCAAACACAGTTGCACAGCAAAGAAAGGCATTTAAGTGGCCTAGTTAAAGTACAGTACATGTCCTGGCTGATTTGCTTCAATGCAGAAAGTTGAGTAGGAACCCTAATGAAAAGATGTAAAGAATGGTTAAGTACAAGTAAAGTTGGATAATATCAACTACAAAAACTTTTAATTTCCACTTGATTAAAGTATTTTTGAATTGAAAGTAAACAAGAGGACCCTTTTATTGTGACCAGAACCGCAGAACTGAAAGAGGGTGTACTTTTTTTTTACTATTATGGAGCTGAAAAGCTAAAGCTGGTCGGAACTTGAGTTAAAAAGCTGCTAAAGTCCAAGGAAGAACTTCTCAAGAGCTATTGAGAGAGACATGAGGATAAAACTGTCCCAGATGTAGAGACCTCTGCCTCCTGTGGGGGAGCCAAACCCGAGTCGGGCCCCCAGGTGGACCCAGGGTTGGCTGCTATCGATCGCAGAATGTTCACGTTTCACCAATCTCTCCCTCATCTTCCTCGCTGCCTGGCCAAGTTTAAGTTCGCCCTCGTCTTACATCATGTCTGGTTGCTAGGGACAACCAGACGGCCTGGGACGTGACCACCATTGCCAAGGACCCCCCCACCTTTAAACACTCCCCTCACTTTACTACCCTTCCCATCTCATCAGCCTGACTCCTCAGCGTTCCTCTCTGGATCACTTTCTCCTCTTCATCCCGCCCTGTACTTCTCTCACACACAGAGAAAGTTATCGATTTAAAGTACACACACACACACACACACACACACACACACACACACACACACACACACACACACACACACACACACACACACACACACACACACACACACACACAC
>JAVLVB010000524.1:174384-196694 GCA_032876305.1 Orestias chungarensis
TTTGATCTGGAGTGAATCTTGATTATATAAATCAAGTTACAAAAATCCAGAAGAATCAAGAGAAAAGCATTGTGAGGTTTGAGCTCGTCTTCAAAGATGGAGTCTCCTGTTTGTGTCAGAGGATCGGAGTCGGATCTTTGAAGCTGCATGTAAACCAGTGAAGTCGAGTTAATCCAGGTTCTTGTGCATTTTTCCACATGTTTTATGTTTTTCATTAAGTTTGGACCAATAATCTGACCAGTCTACAATGTGGAGGCAGTATGATGGAGGTCCAACCATTTTACAAACAGCTCATAGCTTTGTCAACAGAACGGGTCTCGTCTGAGAAAAGGTCCCATTAGAGCTACCTATAGGTCTTCGGATCTTTAGAAGACATTTGTTTCAGAAACAAAGATACATTTCCTCAGAAAAAGAAGGAGTTTTTCCATCCAACGGTCGGTACGACACACAGATAAAAGATCAGGCTAGGTCCACTTATCACATGGCTTCAGACCTCCTACTCCTCCTCCTTTTGCCAATTTACACCTTAAGAAATGTGTTTCCTGGTGGAGTTGAACTAATAAATAACAACAATAACAAGAATAGGTGTTATTCTGATGTTGTGCAAACTGAGGAAGAAGAGGTAAGTGTTGAGCTGATTATGCAGCTGGATTAGGATTGAGGTATGATTGGAAGATCAGGAGAGCAAATATATTAAAAAAGAAAGAAAGAAAAACTGATCTCTGAACCAGAAACATCTGGAGAACGATGACCTTAAGCATGAATGGATGGATGGAGATAATGAATGGATGGATGCATTAATAGAAAGATAGATGCATGCAGGAATTCATTTAAGGATGGATAGATGCATTGAAGGATGAGTGGATGGAAGGATCAATGAAGGGATGGATGCCTTAAAAGAGCGATAAATGGAAGGATGGGTGGATGAATGGATGAATAAAAAAATGGATAAAACTAATGATGGAAGGATGGATAGATGGACAGTTGCAATAAGAGAGGGATGGATGAATCGATGCGTTTATGGTTGGATGAATGATGGTTGCATTAATGAAAGGATTAATGGGTGGATGAATGGGTTTGTAGGGTTGTCCTCCTGACAGCTTCTTCCGCAGGAGCTGTAATCTGAGAACTCGAGCTCCATTCTCCATCAAGAACCAATCAGAAGGTATTAAAGGGGAGGGGTTAAGATTAGGGGTGGGTTTACCTATTAGTGGTGGACGGGGCAATATATCAGGGTGTGGTTCTAAATAATCAGGAGTTTTTGTCTTCAGGTACGTTAACATGACAAAACCAGGACTAAGGTGATGTGAGGAGGGGGGAGTAAAGGTTCTGGTACTGGTGCTGGACCTCACCTTGAGGCCCGGTAATGATGGGCCGGTGAAAATGTGGGAGAGCCAATCTGGGGGAAGAGGAGGAGGAAGAGGAGGAGGAGCCGCTGCAGAAACTGGACCTCTCTGATCTCTTTACCGTGCAGGTGGAGGACAGCGTTCCTGGCAACAATCATGACGATGAAGATGAGGAGCAGAGAAGGTTTTTTATATTTTTTTATTTCTTATTTTTGCACCTCCAGGATGTAACTTTGACCTGAAGGCGGGGTTTAGCTCTGATGACCTCACTAATGATGTCATTAAACAAGTTAATGCCACACAAAGACGGATGTTTATGCAGGAAGGCCCACCTCCCTGCATGGGTAGGGATAGTAGTGAAAACACGATGTGGAGAGGGTGATGGAGAGTCCAGAAGGTTCGGTCAAAGTCGGATCCATCCACCCATCCATCCATCCATCCATCCATCCATCCATCCATCCATCCATCCACCCATCCATCCATCCATCTATCCATAACCTCATCCAAGCCTCAGATCAGTAGAAGTCAAGTTAAAGGACAGATGAAGGAAGAGGAGAACCCACTAATAGGGTGAGAGTTCTAAAGCAGAGGTCAAAATCGTCCAGTCTGAGTGTTTCATGCATTAAAATAAAAACGTTTGTCTTCTGGCAGATTTAATTTCTAACTTAAACTTCAACTCAACTGACAGAGTAATGTAACAACTAAATAGCAAGGAGTCATCAGCATACAGAGAAACTCTGAAGAGTTGGACCTTATAAGAGTCTCCTGGATGTGCGCGCTGCGCCACAGGGATAGTGGCCTGATGAAGTAACAAACGTAGGATGGGCTTGGATTAATGCTTTAGTACTAGAATCAGAACCCGGTGTTTCAAACCCAGCAACCAGATCCGACTCCATTTTTTTTCCTCAGAGACAGTTTTAAGATCTCACTCAGTCCCACCACTCACACAAATCGACCAATAAACAGCCACCATGCTGGCAGGTGGGGAAGACAGACAGGTGAGGACGGGGTTGGAGATCCAGCAGACTGAACCAGACATCACAGAAACATCAACATCTATCTATCCATCATCAGAGGGGAGGTAGAGGAGGAGAGGAGGCGGGGGTCACACACACGGAGACAGAGAGTAAAAAGCTGAGATGTCGTCTTTACCTTGTCGAGAGATGAATGAGCTAGCTAGAGAGCCACGCAGCTTATATCCAGCTTCCCACCGCGAGGCGGAGGGAAGGCGGGAAACGAGAAGAAGAAGAAAAAGCAGCATGAATATACGCAGGGAGTGGAAGAGGAAGAAAGAGAGCGAAAGACAGACGAGTGGAGGAAACACCTGAACACTCGAGAAATACAAAACTAGTAATATTAAGTACTATTAATATTATTAACTTCTTATAGAAAATATGTTCTATTAAATCATTTTTCTGATATTTTAATTAACTTCAGTAGTTTTGAATCTTTTCATTATTTTAGTGTTTGTCAATTTCTTACAATTAAGAGTTAATATGATATAGATGGAGGGACAACCTTTCTATGTAAACTAAAATTAAAATTAAAATAAACGATTATTTTACAGGACAGGATATTCTCAAGAACTCCGTTGTCCAACTTCAGGACCCGTAAACTTCCCGGGACCTGTCAGGAGTGATCAACCGGTTGAATTAAACCCCGCCCCCCAAACTTCTCACTGGGTGAAGACGGGTCCAGATGGTTCCTCCTCCCTGATGGACCTGCTGAGGTGTGTTGATATCTCCCCCGACTGTTAAAATCCAAGCTTAACCACGTTGTTTCTCTCTCTTTCACTCTCTCACACAGTCACACAGCTGACAGTGACAAGCCCCGCCCACATCGAATCCCAGAGGCAGCGTCGGTGATTCTGCAGCAGCTTCAGGTGGGAGCTGATGGGGGTTAGTGGGCGGGGTTAGTTATTGAAGCAGGTGTGGTTGCCGTGGGAACAGCCTACCTGGCTCCACGTCGTGCCAGCTGCTGGCCTGGCTGCCGCTGCCCGGAGAGCGGCCCTGTCCCGGGTAGTAGGACTCCTCGCCCGGACTGTCCACGTCCTCCTCCATGCACTTTATCCTCTTCGCAGAGCTGCACACAGACAGAGCCAGAACCAGCAGACCCGTTACCGCTCCGGCTGCACGTTAACTGCTGCGTCTGCAACGTTCCATCATCTCCAAATTGCGGTGTGCATTTGAACCGCAGAACTTCTGTTTGCAGTTTTTTAAGAAAACATGTAGGAACTGTAAGGTTCTGATCAGAAGAGTCTAAATCTGAACAAAATCACTAACCAACATCGTTACTGTGAAACACGGTGGTGGCAGCATCATGTTTTGGGGATTTCTCTGAAAGAAAACCTGCTGAAGAACCTGAAACTGTGCAGGAGTTTCACCTTCCAGCATTTCAAACACCCTTAAACATCAACACACAGATATTATGGGATGGTATAAATCGGAGCAGATTTGTGGGTTCGAGTGGCCTCGTCAAAATGATCTTACGAAACATTGCTGCCATCAGACAAGCTAAATTAACTCAGCTAGAGTCACTACTGTTACCTGAGCTTTTAAAATAACTTATTATTTTAAATAAATCTCTATGACAGGAACTCGATAAAGAACCAGGATTTTATTTCAAACTTTAGCAAAGTGAGGATGAAGGCATTTTTTCTACATGGGACGCTGATGTTAGTGGAAAATTATGTAAAAATAAAATAATAAAATAGAATTTTTCTGCTCTCCTTGTGTGTTTCAGAACACAATTTAGCAGTAAGCTTAACTCCCGTTGAATGAATGCTTGAGTCAGGATGTAGATTCTTTGATCCACTTTATTTTGGATTTCCCAAATGCACATGTAACATGGAGTAAACTGTAACAAATAAATGAAAAAAATCGCTGTGTTTAATTTATTAGCATTAGAAAAAAGATAAATAATAAAATTATAATTTCATGCTCAAAATAAATCAACATGAACCTATAAGCACTATGCAGCTATCAAATTCCACATTTACTTCACACATTCTTAACAAATAAGATACTAAATAAAATCTACTCAAAAATATAGAATAAAAACGTTCAGACGGTGATGTCGTGAAATGACTAAGTGAAAAACTAAATGAAGTGGCTGATTTCCTGACCCATCCCTGACATGACCTTCAAAACAAAAGACTAAATGTACAGTCACAAAATTAACACTAAAAACATATTTTACAACAAACTAAAGGGCAGAACAAGAAGAATAATACAATAACATTTGTAGTTCTTCTAGTCTGATTCTGTTACACGAACAGCTGACGTTATTTTATTATTATTATTATTTAGAAACATGATTCAGTTCTTTTGACATTTAGAGGAAGTTTTTAGGAACATCCAAAGAGCTGCATGTTGAAGCTGAATGTAATCTTTTGGATCAAAATACATAAAATATCTGGACCTTGATCAACCTTCACCCTGATCCTTGAAAATCAAGGCCAGGCAAATTTATTTTGTGTAGTATAAAATTCAGAGAGAAGACAAAGACATTAAAAGGTTAAATGATCAACAAAAAAGCAGATTTTTCATAAGCACGTTTTCGGTTTTCTATTTTCGGTGCTCCACACATTACTTTCAATACTTTTCTTTTCTGTTATTTACTTTATTTGTTAAAGCCAGTTTCAGTTACCTTAAATAGGAACATCTTACTAACTAGTTAAATTAAACTAAGCTGTAATTAGCACTGTTAAACATAATTGTTTTCAACCAGTTAGATTCAGTAATGATTCCAGAGGTTCAGCAGCTTCCTTCCTTTTTCTGGACCCTATCTGAGCTCTGAAACCAGAGCCACGTTCATCGAAAGGGTTTGAAATGCCAATTTGGCCGTAATCAGTCGTAAACACAGTCAGGGTTCTACTAGACTGTTCTAAAACCAGCAGAATCCGGGGCTGGAACATGTGGAGGATTCTCATCCTGAAACCACATCGTGTGTGAACGAACGCTGTTTGACGGCAGTAAACATCCCACATAGACCCGGCTCCCCGCCTCACTGAGCTCCGTGTATGTGGGCGGTCCCCAGGGAAGGGGGCGTGGCCACAGAGGACACACTCACTCATGCAGGCTGGTGTGTGCAAGAGCTGCAGGGCAGGTAGCCGAGCAGACAGACAGACGACTCCTGCGACCGTATCGATTGAACAGCAGAGGTCAGGCCAAACCCTGGCAGCTGTGCGAGAGCGGTTGTGTGTTTAACGCTCCTCCTCGTCCTGCAGGCTTATCTTCTTCCTAAACATCTGAGAACGTTAGAAGCTTCCTCTGACCTTAAAGCGATTATTATGCCGTCCCAGAGTTTTATCACTCTGACAAAATTAGGAGGTTCTGTTTTCTGGAAGAGCTGTCTGTGATCCTTACAAACAGAAAACCCTGTTAAAACTTTTCAGGCTGATGTTCTTTATCCATATATAACAGGAAAAGCTGCAGTAAACGTGCTGCTTCGGTGCTGCTGGGATCACATATGAGACAAGGTTTTGGATAGATTCTCCCTTCTTCCTGATGTTGGATAGACCAGAAGGATCTCAGGGTGTTCTCAGAGACACCATAGTTTCGGTCAGAGCCCATCCATTTATTCGTGTGAAATTGACTCTTCATTCCTGGTTCGTGAAGGACCACCTGACCCTTAAGGCTAATAAAACCAAAGCGGCCTCATGACCCGATTATAGAGGAGGTTGAGCCCTAGCGCTGCAACTAACGATTATTTTCATAATCGATTAATCTGTCGAATATTTTTAAGATCACTTTTTATTATTAATTTATTTAACATTTACTTTCGAATATTAGCTATTAAAAACTAATTAAAACAAAGAAAAAGACAAGAAAATTGTGCCATTAATTGCAATTGATTTAACTTTGTTTGAAGGAACAATTGAGCTCAACAGTGTAAATTTGTTAATTGTTTGGCAAAAAATACAAAAATTAAAAAATTCCATATAACCTATTGAAATTGCAGAATATTACAAAACTCTCAGCCCTTACTATGCTGTACATTTAAATGTACATTTTATATGATTTTTGTTCTTAATGTTCAGCATGGGGGCTGACTTTGACATTATTTTTACAAATAATATAAACTGCTGTCTCTATCAGGATGTTCAGAACAGAGTTTGTAAGTGGGCGTCTTGTTCCTCATGTGTTGTTTTTTTCGGTAGATCACAGCATTAAGTAGCTCATTACTGCCACATATTGACTGCAGCTATAACAGGTTGTGTTAAAAATAGGCCGCTTACGGTAAAACGTGATTATAAAGCAACTAATCGATGATTAAATTAGTTGTCAACTATTTTAATAATCAATTAAATCGATTGTTTCAGCTTTAATCATGTCCTTTAGTGTCCTCCTAATCTGCTGCAAACTGTCTCAAAGGCTTCATTTTCTGAGAAGACTGAATGTTTGGAATGAGCCAAAAAACATTCTCAAAGAGCCTTTCACACAGGATTTTTTTGTAAATATGAGCTTTTACAGTCAGGAAAGCTTTATTGAGCTGCTGAGAACAATAGCAACCAATATAAAAACTCTTTCATTCCTTAATCGGTAGTGCTTCGCAATATTACCAAGGGATCATTTGTAAATTACCTCCCCACTGCTCACAGCTACACGTATCATCCCTGCGAAATTGAGCCCCTTTGTTGGATCTCTTTCCCCAAGAAAAAACGTAATTTTGGAGTTAAAATGGTTTCAAAAAAAATTGAAAAAAATGTAATATAACCAACAAACATCGACCAATCACTGAGATACAGATTCACACGGGACTATTATTATCATGGGACGTCTGTGTTTGTCAAAATATGGTGGGTAATTATCTAACATCTATACTTCTTTTTGAAACTATGCATAATTGTTTTTTATTTATTTATTTTTGTTGTAGCTTTTTTTTGCCTTGTCACTACAAATCCAAAACTGTTTTCCCCTTAGAAACAATGAAGTAAAGCCTAACTTGAGAGACTATTAAATCAATCCCTTGTAGAGCCTGACTGAACCATAGATGTACTGGTTGGGTAAAACTGAACTGGAACCACTGGAGAAAGGCCTCACACCGCAGTCACTGATGAACCACGGTGGAAGCATCATCATCCAGACTAGATCTACTTTTCCTGAGATTGAACAACAGCGTTGATGAACACACTGTGTTCTGTTTGGCCATTGTTGTCCTTAAACCCGCCCCTAACGTTTTACAAACACCTCATAATAGGGGCGGAGCAGGAAGGATAACTTCCTGGAGCTGCTTCCTGTTTAGGAGGCCAATTTAAACACGTCTCCCAGATTCCTCAGGATGGTGACTGATCGGTTCTGGTTCCTTGTTCTGGCGGGTCAGAGCTCTGATGAACAGGTGTGTGCTCACCTGGAGGAGGAGGTGCTGGGCAGCGGTCTCCTCATGGCTCCTGGACTCATGCTGTAGTAGGACGAACTGTCCAGGTCGGCGAGCGAGAAGTTCGGTCCGGTTCCGGCCGCGATGGGAGCTGATGTACAGACACAGACAGGATGTTTAGGAGGACGCAGAGAACCGGATAACATTTTCACAACAGGAGAGCGGGATCTGAACGGGTCCAAGTTAAAACATGAGGAGCATTTTATAGAATATGCACAAAATTAGAAATATATATATATATATATATAGAATCAAAAATCTGTTTATTTATATAGCGCCAATTTACAACAGATGTCGTCTCAAGGCACTTCACAGAAAATCAATTAAAATCAAAGATACATCATTACAAATCAATTTGAAAAAGTTTCCAATCTAAGGAACCCCAGCAGATTGCATCGAGTCATTGACTTGCAGCATTCACTCCTCTGGAGTCAGCAGACCAAAACAATGGCTTGTGTTGTCCTTGACTTTACAGCAATCCCTCATACTGAGCATGCATGTAGCGACAGTGGAGAGGAAAAACTCCCCTTTAACAGGAAGAAACCTCCAGCAGAACTAGGCTCAGTACAAGCAGCCATCTGCCACGACCGACTGGGGGTTTGAAGAGACAGAAAACTAAATTAGAAGCACTGGATACTGAATATATATATATATGTGTGTGTGTATATTAATAAACAACTATTGTGAATTTTATATTCTCTAACAATGCAAATATTGAACACACTAATATTGCAATCAGGATGTATGTATTTTGTAGCCCGGTTTACCAATATTATATTATACTAGAGCAAGATTTTCTTATAATTTGTAGCCATAATAATAAAAATAACTCTCCAACATAGAAAAAATATTCACAAAAAGAAGTAATATTAGTGCTGATATTAGTGCAGATTACCTGTCGACAAAAGAAAGCAGTATATCCTGAGCTGGTATTCTAGTCATCTGTTGATAATCATTGTGTTATTTGTTTGTTTTTTTACATTGAAATATGCATTGCAGGTTTAGGGTGTCACTTTTTTCCAGTGTCGTGCTGCTCAAACTGAGACTGCGAGATGAAGCCACTGACAGAACAAGATGAGGTTCTGATCATTTAAGGTTTTTTAACTCCAACAGCGTTCTTAACTACCTGCTGGCAGAGTTCTGCAGGAGAAATCTGCAGCAAGGTATGATCGGCCACCGTCAACCTGTTAGAAACCAAGAGCTCAGCCTCTCCAGCCACAGGTTCAGAGGTCAGCGACGAGATTAAGATCCACGGATCTAAAATCTGTAGCTCTGGGTGGAGCTGCAGCTCCAGCACACATGTTGACTCTCAGTTAACGACCAACCTTCAAGCACCTTTCCAAGAACACCCTCTCCTCTTCCTCCTCCTCCTCCTCTTCCTCGCTCTGTTGTCAAACACTTTACTTAGTGAACTCAGCTGAACAGAGGCAACAATCAGCTTCAAACCCGAACATCCGTGTATCCCACGGCCCACAGACCCCCCTCCCCCCGCTCCCTCATCCCTTCTCTTTATTGACACTGAGCATGATGGCGTGATGGGATGAAAGGAGGAGGAGGAGGAGTGACAGGACCTGCCGGGTAATTTTCTGCTGAGCTCAGCACCGTGAGCTCACTCCATCTATCTATCACTGTGAGCCCTGCAGACATACACGCACACACACACAAAACAAACACACACACAGCTCTCCTGTGGGGGAAGCAGCAGTGTTCATGTCTCCACAGTAGGAAAGAACTGAATCATCGAAGAATCTAATGATGATAATAATAATAAAAACAAAGAGCTGTGGGACTTCATCAGGACCAGAGTCAAAAACATACTCCCTCTCCTGAACAGTTTCTGTGTTTCTCCTGCAGCTTTCCCAGGTTAAACATTCCAGAGTCAGAACTATCAAACTTCCAGGATGGGATGAACGAGCTCAGGAAAAGGAGCTGAGGTATCGATGATCTTCCGTTGAGATCCTCCAGAGGACTTGATCTCCAGATCGTTCCCTGAGGAATGCCGGCTGATCCAAACAGGAGTCACCTCGGAGCAGCTCTTTTTGGGATTGAAAGCGTTGCCTGCAGCTGGAGGACAGATGTTTCTGTAATGACCTCTGCACGCCTGCAGAGGGAGCTCCCTGCGTCGGCAGCAGCTTTAACCAGGGCTTTAGTTTGAGACCACTTCCTGTCCAGGTGCCCCAGGTCCCCGGACTCAGTTCGCTCTCTCCTCCATCTGGTTCTCTCTGCGACGCTGCTCCGGTGCCTCTCTGGATCGCGGTTACCATGGCGACGGGTACTATGAAGACCGTCTGCTGCGATGGAGCAGTGGGACCCATCTGCTGCTGGCACCTGACCAGGTGTGTGTGTGTGTTGCTCAGGACAACAGAGGGCAGGATGAAGGAGGGATGGAGGCGGTGCATTCGTCTTTTCTTCCAGCCAAGTGGGTCATCTGGCTTCCTGTGTGCCCCGCCCTGTGTGTGTGTGTGTGTGTGAGTGTTCATATCACCCCCCCCTCGCCCCACCAGGAAGAGTGTGTGAAATCTGTGTCAGTGCCAACATGCACGCCTGGAGCTCTGTTTATCCGTCACACCGAGTGTGTGCGCCGCAACCATCTCTGAACATCTCAGGGCCCCAAAGACTGAAGTCTTAGCAGAGCGCACGCAGCTCGGGTCCACCTCCGGCCGACATCTGGAGGAAACACGGATAGGTTCTCAGGGTTCCTACGTATTTCATCTCAAACACTTTGAGTTCTTTAATTGTTTTTCCAGATTTCTTTGTTCCAAAAATCCTTTCAGACCAGAACATCTGATTCTTAGAAAATGAAACTGCTTCTTCACTTTTCTGGTATCTGGTGGTTGTGGAAGCTTTTTAGTGATTGGATCCTACAGTGCATTGACTTCCAGTAGATCAGGGTTTAGTTGTTCTGGTTCTGATCTAGGTTAAAACATTCAAGCATCTAATTTCTGGAAAATCAAACATTTTCCAAACTCATTTGTGTTTTTTTTACATAATTATGCAGAATGAGCAATAACTCAATGTTCTCTGGCTTGTTTGGCTCCAGAATGTCTGAATGTTCTCTGAGGAGAATCAAAGATGTTGGCTGACTCATGTCTGGGTTTAGGGTCCTGATCATCTAGGATGAGATTCAGTTTCTGGCTCAAACCCTGAAACTCTCTTTCTTTCAATTTAAAAGATGAAATTGATTCATCTCTATAAATCTGGATTTAATGAGAACTTGGTTTATATAAAAGGAGCTAAAAACAGATTAAATTGATTAGAGGATGGATCAGTTGTCTGGTCTAGAAAGGTTTCTGCAGAACTTTTGGTTCCTCTGAGACTGTGAGAAACTATTGAGAAAGTTAAATGATTTATTCATTAATATGTCTTATGATGGAATGTGATGACTGTCATCCAGGTTCCTTTACTCTGGGTTAGGTCCAGTAGGCGTCTCTGCCTTACAGATCAAACTCAGGGCAGAGACAGACCTCAACCTGTCCTTCCAACTATTCTTCTCAATTTCTCCCTTTCAGGTTAATATGTTTTACAGTTCATCAATACATGTTCTAGATCTTCTTACTCTCCACAGACTTCACATTTATCATTATTTTTCCTCCCTATTAAACATAAAATATCATTTAAACAGGTATGACCTTTTCTTAATCTGATCATTATAATTTAACCCTTTGGTTTATCATATTAATATTTCTAATTAATATTGACTTTTGTACATTATACAATCTTCTTCCTTTTATATGTTCATTCCACCTTTTTTGCCATTTTTCCATTTCTTTACTCTTAATAAGTGATTTCCCTTCCCCTTTCCCAAAAGGAGCTGGAAATTTATGGCGTGATTTTTGTGCCACCAGGTTTGCGGGCACGGAGCTATCTGAAGGAGCAATAATTGTGAGCGTGTTCGTATGAATCTCAGGTGCGCTCGCTTGCTCAAAGGTGCTCGGACACGCCCTCAACTCTGACAAACTGCTCGCTCAGCTCACTCTGCTCGCGCTCGGCTCTGAGTCTGCACTCGCAACTCTGCTGAAATGTTAGTGAGTCTGAGAGTATGAATCAATTTTGTGTATTTGGAAGGAATTTTTTATTTGGATAAAAAAGCCCAGTCTTTGAGTAGCTGGGAGCGCGCCTCATTTAAATATAATGTAAAGCTGCGAGCGAGCAGTTTGTCAGAGTTGAGCGCGTTTCCGAGTACCTTTGAGCAAGCAAGCGCACCTGAGATTCATACGCACACGCTAACAAATATTGCTCCTTCAGATAGTTCCGTACCCGTAAACCTGGTGGCAAAAACTCACGCAATAGAAAGTTATACGCAAACGTGCGCCATCTTTGAAGAAACGAGGGTATTGCAGGGGAAAGGGAAATGAATGAGGTTTTTACACATCCATGGGATTCTACTATAATTTGGACAAGTTCGGCGGGCCGGATTAAAAAGCCTAACGGGCCGTATATGGCCCGGGGGTCGTAGTTCGGCCATGTCTGGGCTTTCTGTTAGTCTGATCTGAAGCTGAAGATCAGCTGCAGGTAAGGATCTGATGGTGCGCAGGACCAATGCTAGAGGAACGGTGGCTCAGAGGAACCGGCGCTCAGAACTGACAGTGGTGAGCCGCTGCATCTGATACGAGGCGCTCCGCTCGCTCACTTTGCTGCTTTAATAGGATATTGATCGACAGCGAGATTCGATTGGCCTGCCAGGGAATTGTGTAATAGCTGCACAACGCCAAGGTCACCCGCCACTGTGTGTTTGTGTTTTAGCATTTCTCACCTTGTAAGGTCTGTTTTCCTAACCAATACTATGTTGTGAGGACCCTCTTCCCCTTATGGGGCCCAGAGTACGGGGGCCGTAAAAAGAAGTGCTGTCAAGACTTAAGTTTCGGAGTAGATGTGGATCGAGGACTTTATTTGAGTAGTACTACTGCAACATATTTGCACTCAAGTAACGTCTGTAAAAAGGCTACCTGAATACCGAATAACTGATCATAACATTTAATTAAATATTTCGAAATGTCGTCATCAGATAAACAAAATATATAAAGTTTTGAGCAAATTTAAAAATTGATTTCTAAGGAGAAATTTATAAAACATGCATTAAACAAAAATCACAAAATTAGGCAGAAGAAAGACATTTCCAAATAATTTATTTAATAAGCTAACACTTGATTATGTGTATAAGTCTAAATATCAGAGACAATATTTGTTGTTCACTGTATGTTCTTGATCTACACACGCCTCCAAAGGCTCAGCAGACGGAAAACATTAAAACAACACAGTCTGTGCTAAAACAGGACGTCTCACTTCTGTGTCTGGTCCAGGTTTGGTTGAAATGTGTTTGTTTGCTCACAGTAAGTTAAGTAGTTAAATATTTTATTCAAGTGAGAGTAGTGATATATCATAATAATATTTCTTAAGTTAAAGTTTGTTATATAAAGTTACTCGAGTAAATGTAACTACTTATTACCCACCTCTGTTAAGAAGTTTAGGTGAAGTTAGGTTCAGGTTTAAAATATAGAGTTGAATGGAAAATGAATGGAAGTCAGTGTAAAATCCGTGTGAAGAAAGAAAGACATAAAAAGTGTCTGTTTCAGTTTCCTCTGTTTACAACATCAGAAGCCGCTGTTGGAGTCGATCCAGGTGAGATCCCACCTTATTTCAGGTCCAGGCTCGGTTCTGTGGGCTGGGAGCAGATAAAACTAAAAACCGGGGAGTTCCCACAATTCAGAGCTGAATTTACGAGCTGAGAACATCACAGTGTAACAGAGAAGGCTGACTGAGTTTCACTAAAGCTGTTCGGCTGTGACGACCTGGTCCGCACAGCAGCTGTGACCCGATCAGAACTTCAGTGCGTGGATCAGAGGCGTCAAGCATCTGGTGGAAGTTCTCCTTTAGGTTATCAAACAAACCTTTATCAGTTCTTGAGCAGAGAAAAAAAACCCACCCTGAATGCATCATCACCACAGCGCACAGCTCAAAACCAGTTCAGAACCAGTTTGGTTTTTCGTGAACTGAACTGGGAACACAAACGGACTCTGTATTAATCACTGGGAACTGAACTGAACGTTGCTCAGACCACAGGGATCCATATAATAATTAATAAGACATATGTAATTTCTTTATTAAGGCCCATAAATGTAAAGCAGCCAAAGACATTTAAAACAACTATAACGCATTTATAACGCAGAGATATCAATCATAAAGTAATTCATTAAGAACTAGACCGACTATTTGACATCAGGCACGGTTAGACCATGCTGAAGCTGCTGTCGTCTCACACACAAACACACTTAAGAGCACGCACTCTCCTGCACTCTAATCCATAAGTGATTCTTTCAGAGCCGCATCGCTGCAAATGTGCTGACCCACACAATACACACATGGCAACAGCTTTTGTTTTTGTGAGCGTGTGTGTGTGTTTTTTAGCTTCAGGAACATTTCCTTTCAACGTGGAGCTAAAACGATCAAACATGGACAGGAACATTCCCGGGTTAACTGGATCACAACAGAAAGCTCGAGACTGATCTCAGTGAAGACGGTTAGATGACACTCTGATTAATCCGAACCTGTGGAGGAGAAACAATACTCTCCTGAACAGCAGAGGGAGCAAGAAAGCTACAAAATTATCAAATCTGCTGTTCTTTTAAAACCTCAGATGAACTCCAGCTGTTTCCCATAAAAACTGGACCACGGGTCTGGTCAATAAAGGAGTGCCTCAAGGCTGTGTATTTAGACCATTATACTGTTTACATTCGGTCAACCATTATACTGTTTACATTCGGTTTGTATCCGATTGTCACAAAGTGTCCACAAAGGAGCTTTAATGGTTAGTTTCAGTTGCTGGAGTAGTTTCTCCAAAACGTTTTGTAAACTTAGGGTAAGAGACAATAACGATGCAGCCAGAAAATACTTTATGTGGCTTCATTAAACTGAAGCTAAGCTTCTGCGTTCTTAACACAACAGTCTGGTTCTGATTCTACGAACTCAAAACAGTAAACTAAAAAAAAACATTATGAAAAATTATAAGCCAAATATTCCATCTCAGTTCCAATTAGTAAAAAATTACTAAGAGTAAATAAAGGAGTATAATTAATTAAATTGTAAAATTATTTATAAAAACAAATATTTTAAGTGGTCCAAAATAAAATAAAATTAATAAAAGCATGAGAAACGAATATATAAATATATTAATGTACAAAAATAAGAAAATAAGTTTAAGTACAATGTAATTTGTAACTGAAGAATTCTAAAATAAATATTAATAATTATAATATATGTGCATTGCTTTGATGAAGATAATAGTACGGTGTATCTCAGAGACGTTTTTATGGTTTGATGGTTCAAACGGTACCACGGTGTTTCAGTCAGATCATCCATCACTAACCGACCAATCAGAGGGCAGAAAAAGACGAAGGTGGACTCACTCTGAGAGACTCGGACGAGCTCGGCCACGGTGAAAACTCCAGGTGTGACGAAACTGTCCTGGAATCCCAGGTGACCTGCAGAGGAGGATGAGGAGGACACTGAGTCAGCCGCTCAGGTGAAACATGCCAGGTTTTCACTGGAGGAACTGAAACTAGGTGATCCGATCAGATTGATAAAGATTAGAACAGAAGTCGACATTTATAAAAAAAACAGATTAACTTGCATCAAGAATTATTAAATCCAGATTTAATTTGGATCGATCCAAATTGTTTCGTTACAATCCAATCACAGAGTTCAGGTCAATGCAGTTCAGTCAGATTATCATATTAAATGGAAAGGAAAACGTATCTCTAAAGAAGACTTTGCAGCGAGTCGATATTCAGAACAGTCCTGGTTCCGCTAAAGGAAGCTTGACAGATATCGGGCTCAGGGAAATATTTCATATCCGTGGATTTAAGATTCAAAACCAACTCGGCAGTAAAATATTAAAATCAAGTCAGCTTGGCTCCAGGTTTTCCTTCTGCATTATAAAAACCTAAAATCTTATCAAGTATTTCTCTGTAGTTTCCATTGAAATGATCTCAGTGCTCTAGAAATAAAACAAAACTAACACACAGCTAAGCTTTCAGGCAGCATTAGAAGTTTGCTTTAAGTTGCTTAAAACAAGTTGAAATATATCTAAAACAGCTTATTTTTTTCAATAAGAAAAAATTATTGACTTAAACAAAGTTTTTTACCTTAATAAAAAAGTTTTGACTTGTTTCAAGATAGGATATTTGCACTAGAAACCAGAATGATTATTTTTATAACAGTAGCAATCCAGGGAATGGACTGAACGAATATGTGCTTTTTGTAGTCATATGGATCAGGCAAAGCTCTTTACACTATGGCAAATGTTAATGGCCTTTCCAATCAAACACATACACAATAATACATCAACACACATCGAAAGACATTTGACATGACTGGAGAAAG
The DNA here is from genome assembly GCA_032876305.1 of Orestias chungarensis. Classification (NCBI taxonomy): domain Eukaryota; kingdom Metazoa; phylum Chordata; class Actinopteri; order Cyprinodontiformes; family Cyprinodontidae; genus Orestias; species Orestias chungarensis. The sequence continues at coordinate 190,488 of JAVLVB010000524.1, forward strand.
CTGGAACTGAACCAAAAACCAAGAAGACTACTAAATCCACTGAGCAACAGCTGCCAATATATATATATATACCCTAAACTGAACTATTATTCAAACAATATAATTATCAATCTGACAGGAAATCTTTTTATTCTCAACCATCAATCAGTAGCTTTATGTTTAGAAAGTCCACGATTGCTTCTCAGCACCTACCTATCGGAACTGATGATACGTCACCTGACCTACCAGAGAGAAATCAGCTGAAGAGACCCCTTGAACCAGACTTGCCGCTTGGTATCAATCAAACTGATCAGTATGTAGGGATATTTAGAGGGAAGTTTAAAGAAGAAAACGGATAAACCATATTAGGCTGGGAGACTTTCCAGATTACGGTTGAGTCCATCCCGAGTGAGTCAGTCGTGACAGGTTTTCCTCTCCACTGTCACCACATGCATGCTCCGTATGAGTGATTGCTGTAAACTCAACGACAACATACGTTATTGTTTCGATGCGCTGATCCCGGAGGAGTGAATGCTGCAAGTCAACGACTCGATGCAATCTGCTGGGTTTCCTTAGATCGGAAACTTTTTAAACTGATTTCCTTATGAGGTATTTATGAATGGAATTAAGTGATTTTCTTCTTAAGTAGTTAAGAAGAAAGTTGTTATATAGTGCCGTAAACTGGCACTATATAACTAATAAATAAATAAACTAATTGAATGATATAACAATTTCTTTTAAAGTTGGGCCAAGGGATGGTTTCAGTCTTTAAACCTCCACATCAATTAAAACCTCTCGTTATCCAGCAGAATGATAAAAAAAGTAACAGTTTTGTGGGAACAGCCGATCGAACGGTTCTACTTGATAACTCGCTGACGTGGTTCTGGATCCTCAGCTGTCTCCCAGGAGGTTAAATCAAGTGGGCTGGAGCTTCAAATCAGACAGCACTCCTACCAGATGTGCCATTTTATAAGAAACAGCTGTAAGGTTGGCTGCTTTGGTAACGGCTGTTGGAAGCTGGGTCAGAGGCCGGGTCTTGGTTCATAGCTGAACGGTTACTGGACATAAGCCTCATCGCCCAGTCGCCCCCAAAACAGTGTTTGAGAGACGTTTCCCTGAGCAGAGGGTTCTGCTGGGCTGGCTGTCATCCATCAACAGCTGACAGGTCACATGGTTCCTCTGACGGTCAGGAGAGTCGATACTTTCAGTAACGGGGTCAGCACTAGAACCAGGACCAGGATCCGGGGAGAGGAAGTGAAAGTCTCCGTTTTCCAGGCAGGATAATCACTCCCAGCTGTGGGCCTGAGTGTTTCTGAAAGCACGTAGCTGAATTCGGGTCAAGGTCCAACACACACACGGACTAATACACACAGATAAAACCAGGAGGATATCCTTCACACACATAAATCTGCTCAGGAATGTGTGTCTGTGTGTGAGATCAGCAGAGTCAAACTGGCTGGCTTATTATATAAGTGTGTGTGTATGTGTGTTTGTGTGTGACCATGGAAACCTGCACGTGTGCATCAACATGTACGCAAGTGTATGTCCATAGTAACGGGTATGTGTGTGTGTGTGTGTGTGTGCGTGGGGGGGGGGGGGGTACCTCACCGTTCTCTGGCTGCTCCTTGATGTCTGATTCGCTGGCCTGGTTGGGGCTTTCTGATTGGCTGGTTTCTGGAGAGAAAACAGAAAGACGGCGATGAGGAGAAACAAACACACACACACTCACTCACACTCCCGGCCCGTGAGTTCACTGACAGCTGGGATGTTTCAGTTCTCTGACTCTTGAAAACTTCCTCTAGAGCAGCAGAATCAGAAACAGGCCCAGAACCTGTCGCCTGACAAACTGTGAACATGTTTGAATGAAACTATATCCCTCTACGTTCCAATCTTGGGGTCTGTTTCTGTTTTATTAATAACTAAACGTTTCATCGTTATGCTGATGATAGTCTAAATTTACTGCACCCTCGGCTAGCCACTCTCTACCGCTAGGAATCAGTCCTGATTGAAGACACATTACATGTGAAGGATTTGATTTTAAAAAAAAGCTCTTACTTGAGGAAAAGGTTTCCCACACTAGATCAGACAACTGTTGCTGTTGTCTCTTAATAACGTTTAAAATTATTTATACATACATATATGATAACAAATGCAAGTTTTAGTCATGGAATAATTGCATTTATTTTAATTGCACGAATGAGAATACCAGTAGACCGTGCTTTGATTACAGTTTACCCACAAAAATCGACACTCCACAGAAATCAATTTATTCAAAGGTTTTAAAACTAAAATAAAATGGTTGTTTTTTAAAAGGGGTGTCCTGATCCGATATTTATATACAGTTCCAAGATCAGCAAAAAAAACATCACGTTATATCGGCCTGCATCTAAAATCTCCAATATAGGAACTCCAACACTAGGAGTCAGTTCCAGGATTTTCTATTTATATTTAGCAGTTTGTATCCAGTTTGCTGAGCTGAGATTACCAAAATAACAAGTAAATAATTGTTCTTTATTTGAGTAATATCACTTAATCAAGTTTTTCTAACATTTCACACTATAAAAGTGATAAAAGTAGGTATGATTCATGCTGATTTCTTATCGTATCGTTCTAAAGATTGAAAATCTAAACCATCCAGACTCCTCTCCTTTCTGTCATCTGGACTCAACACACATTTCTGTACGGCCGAGAGAACAGCGGTTCCTCTGCTGTCCGATCTTCCTCCTCCGGGAAGCGAGACCAGCAGGAGCGTTCTGCGGAGAACATGCGGGATAAATCAGCTTCTGCCTCTCCTCCCGGCCAGCAGCTCCGCTCCTGAAAATGATTTAGCGACTTCAGCGGCATCGATCGGCTGCGCTACAGATAAAATACCAGAGGAGGAAGAAATATTAGCCCCAGTGCTCCAGCAGGCGTGACTCAGGGGGATGGAGGGGGGCTTGAGAACCAGAGGTTCTCCGGTTCTCCTCGGAAACCAGAAACAAACCGAGGAATTGGCCGTTTTAAACTTTGGTCTTTCCTCATTTTATTCCATCGCTATTACATGTGATCACCACCAGGCTGCGCATGTTGTTCAAACTCTCATCTTTTAAGGACCCCCCCACTCACCCACTGAGACAAAGTGGAGCATTTATCAGGCTTGTTTTGCATGCCGCTCACCGCGTCGTCCTGCTTCAGCAGCTTAAAACAAAGAGCATCAGCCTGAAACCACGGCAACGAGTGGGTGCAGGGGGGCATTTTCTCACACTGCCCCCCCCCCCGCACACACACACTACTCCCGCTCTCCTCATTCATCAGTCAGCAGGTTAATTAAATATGCTAATGAACCGTGGGAGCAGACTGGACTGTCTGCCTACACCACCCTGACCAGCTAGGGGAGGGGGGAACCATCTGCAGGCACGGGACCATGTCTATATCCCAGCAGCAAACCAGTGTAACCAGCAGAACACGCAGGATTCCCACCAACTTTAGGGATTAATCTTGCTTTTATCTCCAATCGCCATCCTAGTCTGACTCAGTCGGACGTAAGTTGTTCCGAGTTCTGTTCAGAAACTCAGCCCAGAGTGAGACTACATCAAAGTTTTAGTTAAGAGGTTCCATTTTTTTCTCTTATTTCAGAGTTTCTGTTCTTTTCTGTAGACCTAAAAAAGTCATCCACTTTTTAAGAAAGGCCAGCCTGACTGTGTTCAGGTCCGGATCAGTGGAACTGATCCAGGTATTAGTTTCATGATGACCTCAAACAATAAGGATCAGCTGATTTCATCTGAATTCAACAGAAACTCCAATTAACTTCTGGTTTCTGGAAGTATTTATCTTGTCTCCGATTGGTTGTTGTCTCAGCTTCACTGGGTCAGTTTCCACCAGGTCCAGTTTTCCCACGACCCTGACTGACCCTGATCGCACCATCAAAAGCTCCAGCCTGACCCCAGATCAGCTGCTGGACAACACCTACCATCTCCACACACCTGTCAGAGAAGCTCTGACTCCCCTAGCAGAGTCTCAGCCTCCTGATTGGAGGAGAAACTGCATCCAAAAACTTGTGACTTCTCTTCACCAAACAGGACGTTTCTTCTCCTCTTCCTCCAGGAAGCAACGTGTTATCTCCTCATTCAGGTGCTGCGGTTCACCAGTCAGGTGATTATGAGGAGGAGTGGTCTCATTTTTAACAACCAGGCCGGCTTGTCGGAGGTGCTTAACAGAACAAAACCAAACCTGGAGTCAAGTTGTTCTCCCAAAGCTGAACTTTTAGGAGGAGGTTCTGCAGAACTACACTGTGCAATCATCTCACCAGAAGCAGTTTTTTTTTTAAGTTGGGTGAACTGGAAAATCTGGAAGATTATTTCCAAACAATGAATCCTAACAATATTTCTAATTTTTGTAACAATTTTAAAATCCTCACAGTCCGCATAACTGAGCTCGGAGTGTAAGCATGGTTCTGAGAATGGTTCTCACACAGGTGGTTCTGTACCATTCGGGCCTATGTCCGACCTGTGTCAGTAACTGGTTGTCATGGTGACCCGAGGTAGATCTAAGCCGCTGCATTTGTTTCTTATCTGGAGCATCAAGAACCAAAACCAGAACTTCGCAATGAGAACAAGTAAATAAAAACAACATTAATATTGTCAACATTGTGACTCCAGAACCTTCAACTGACTCAAACAATGTTCAAGAACCGGTCCGACATGCAGCACACAGAACCCAGCCCCTCCTTAAACCCGGTTCTGGTTCTGAAGCAGGAGCAGTGTTTGTTTACTGTCTCCAGGCAGCGCTACAGAACCAAAACCCGGTTTGGCTTCGTGAACCGTCTGTAGGCCTCGTGCACCAGCCAACAAAACACAGACACGGCCTCACCACCTCCTAACATCATCAGCAGTCGCCATCTTGTTGACCCCCCCCCCCGCACCAACCAGGGGGGGCCAGTGTGTGCTTTTTTAATCTCTTCAACAGAACTGAGTGAAACAGACGCTGCTCAGAGACGCTTCGTGTTGGAGGAGACGGCTTTGTTGGACGGTTCGCCGCCGGCCGCTGCCAAGGATCTTGTGCCAACTCCAGCGCGCACGCACACACACACACACACACACACACACACACACACACACACACACACACACACACACACACACACACACACACACACACACACACACACACACACACACACACACACACACACACACACACACACACACACACACACACACACACACACACACACAATGACACAGATATCTTCATGTTTTCAGTCTCAGACACACTTTGTTTTCCGTCACAGTAACACTAAACACCTGGCTCCGCCTCTTTGAGGGCTTGCATGTGTGTGCGTTTGTGTTGGTTTTTGTGTGGCCTTGTATTTGTTGCGTTACGAGTGTGCGTTTGGCAGCCATCTTAAAGCTTTGGCAACCATTTTGGAGCTTCTGTCTGTTTCTTTGAGCCGCTGCCACTCGCCACCTTCTGCCAGAACAAAAGGGCTCATGCCTTTACCAGCTACGCACGCAAACAACACAGACCGAGCTATTCACCAACACGCTCTCCTAACCTTGTGGTCCACAGCTTCTGTTCTGGTGTGCATTAAAACCAGTCTGCAAGCTGCTGAGTGACTTGTTCTGACCTCTGACCTTTGATTCTATTTTTTTATAATTAGCAGAGAAAATTCCGATCTTGACGCTGAAATAACACGGAGGGTCTTTTCAGCTGGAGTCCATCAGAACCATGACGTTCTGGTTCTGATAGTGGTCCGCCCAAAAAAAAAACAAAAAATCAAACATACCGGGTTGATTTTGATGTTTTAGACCCATGAGAACCACAAATAATCACAGGAATGCCAGGAGAGTTCAGAAAAACCATGAGACCAGGATAAATGGTTCCTGGACATTCTCCAGGTTCGCTTCATCTGGGCAGCGTTAAACGGCCCTGGTTCTGATCAGATTTCAATCAGCAACAGATTCACTTTTGGCTTCTAATCAAATCTTCGGAACCGAACAAAAAGGGAGTTGTTTTGATCGCGTCTAAGACACAAAGAGATGCACGTAGTTCTGCCGTGCTGCCTGGACCTTTGTCTAAATTTGTGAAACATTTTTCTTCCCTTCCTCCTCTACTTACTGTTCGTTGCTCCGGTTTTTCCCTTCCTCCATCCTTCCTCTTCCTTACATCTGCAGGCCGATCAATGCTGATCAATAATTGATCACTGAAAGATGCTGATTGCTGACAACAGACCAGCAGCCAATCAGATCC
>JAVLVB010000524.1:221636-247510 GCA_032876305.1 Orestias chungarensis
GTGTGTGTGTGTGTGTGTGTGTGTGTGTGTGTGTGTGTGTGTGTGTGTGTGTGTGTGTGTGTGTGTGTGTGTGTGTCTGAAGGAGGGTCGGGGGTTTAGGTTTCCATGTTCCCCTGTATTGAACAACCAGTCCGGACCAGCAGCAGTCATTTAGAGGAGCAATAACACTAATCCTCCTCCCAGCGCGCCGCTGACTCTCATACACCGAGAGAATTAGAGCAGCGGGACGCCAGAGGCCCGGCGGACCTCCGACAGCTCCCAGGATGTGCCACAACGGTTCCGACCGTTCAGACGTCAGCGGGTCACAGAGGAGTCCAGCGACCCATGCAAGCAGTTAAACTCCGCATCCGTCTGCGGAAAAGTAAGGGTCTGAGTGTCTGGATGTGACACCTGCAGGTCTCAAGAACAGCAGATAAATATTAGACTGAAATAAAATTACTTCATGTTTTTTTTTTTTTTATCTGCAAGGTTTAGATTTTATCCCCTGCTCAGAAACAACAGCGGAAGCTCAGAAGCCATTTTAAATTACTTATAAATTTTTTTGTGATAAAATCCCAGTAATTGAAATTTCCGATCAGTCTAAAAAATAAAATCAAAATATAGATTCAAATATTTTACAAACATTAAACACCCTAAATTATTTAATTTGCCATTTGTCGGTTAATAATTTCCAAATTTAAACGAAACTAACCGAGTAGCTATTTTGCAGGAATATTTCGGATTTAACAGGACGGATCGTTAAAAGATGCCGCCTAGTGGCTGCAGAGAAACCGCTTACGTCGCATCAGTGCAAGTAACGAAAAATAATTTTTAATTCTGATTTTAAAATTTCTGGTGGAAAAAGGAAAGGCCTGATTATTTAAAATAACTAAAAATCTACAATAAAAAATATATATATAATATACATAAATCATTTTTTCCCCCAGCAATTAAAAGAAATAGAGCATGAATAAAATGTTTAAAGCTTGTTTGTTTGTGACGGCAGCTGAGGAGGATTAGAACCAGCAGTCAGTCAGTCAGTCAGGCTGCTGATTATTGGTTTAACAGGCTGATAATCTGATTAACGCTCCTGTTTGCTGCTGCCGTTTCAGACCAACTTCAAACACACAGAAGCTTCAGATTCACCAGCGTTTCTTAAAAGGGGCGTTCAACAGATTGCTGCAATCAAAGGTTTTCGTCAGAAAACAGAGGTTTATTTTTGGGGCGTTCCTAAATTATCACGCTCTGATCGATATGTCAGATTTAATGCTACAGTTTTTTGATACTCAGCCCTGGGATTAAAGGAGTACATTAACTGGTGTGATCAAAATGTGATTTATTAAAGCCTTTGCTCAGATTAAAAAGGATTTCACAGAACTGGATCAATTTAAATATTTGTGTCTGGTGCAGGAATAAAAATAAAATCAGCCTAATTTATTCTCTGAGGATTTAATTCTAAACCCTGTTACCCATTTCCCCTCTGAAACATGAAGGAGGATAAAAGCTCCAATTGTTGATTTTAACCTCTGACCCTGAATGCAGCCCTGCAGCCTGCAGCAGGGCTTTCACCCTGAGTGTTTACAAGCCGTTTAAATTTAGGATGAAGCCCAGAGAGCAGCCATAAGTCATCCGGCTCTGTCTGCAGAGTCACCTCAGATCACCTCCAGGATCTCTGGAGTTCTGGTTCCAGGCCTCAGGTTTTTGTGTGAGGCCCGAACTGCAGCAGGAAGGAAGAGAGTCATGCATGGGGTCAAAACTGGGATTTCGCTCTCAGACCCCCCACATGTGACAAAAAAAAAGCAGGAGCAAGAACTGGGAAACTTTTTTTTTAAATCGCAGTTTTCCTGCACCTGAAAAGTTTTAAACCCCAAAGAAATCTCAGTCCAAATCTTGGTTTTACTGTAAACCACAGCCGTGAACCTGCAGGACGAACCGAAACCAGAACACACACACACACACACACACACACACACACTCCTGCAGGACAAAGCCAGAACCGGGACCGGAGGACTCACCTGGGTCAGACATAGCGGAGAATACATATCTGTCTGCAGCGCTGTGAGGTCTGCAGGGTGTGTGTCGGTGTGTGTGTGTGTTTCTGTAACTCCGGGGTGTGTGTTGGTGTGAAGAGCAGAAAAAGAAAGTGTGTGTGTGCGCAAGAGAGAGAAAGAGTGAGGGGGAGACGGAGCCCTCCTTTCTGCCCGCTTCGCTTCACATTTCCGGGCAGAGCTGAACTTCGGACCCGCCCCGGGTCACAGTCCGGACCTGTGGAGGCCCTCCGCCGGGTAGCGCACAACTTTCCGCCCAAGATCCGACCGCATGTCCCACGACGCCGCGAAAAAGTCCCGTTAGAGCTGCAAGCGAGGAGGTCCGGCGGTTCCCGCGGACGGAGCGAACATCCGAGACGGTCCCGAGCCGCATATCACGGAACCGAGCGACCATCGCGATCCCCAGAGGCGGGCGGTGGTGACATGTCTGCGGCCGGCGGTGCGGCTCCGGAGAGGGAGAGAGGCGGAAACAGCGGTGCAGCCGCGGAGTCTTTCCCCGGGACAAGCGCTGCCAGCAGCGAGGAGAGACGGCGGGACGAGCCCGGAGCTGCCTTCCGTCAGAGAGAGCGTCCAGAGCAGAGTAGCGCGCTCCGAAACCCCCGGCGCCTCCGCTGCTGCCCCGCCGGACTGCGTCGCTCCGCGTGCGGTCACGGACTGATCACACGCGCCCGCGGATCGATGGCAAATACCAGCATCGATCCTCCGTGCGCACTTTCACAAGTAAAGTGCTGCCGGGCGCGCGCGCGCGTGCACGAGACCCAACCACCACCATCATCACCACCGCCACCCTCCCCTCCCATCCTTTCCTCCGCACCAGTGGGAGCAGAGAGGATCAGAAGGTGGGAACACTGGGTCAGTACTGGAGGGATCGGACCAGTGAGGTCCGAACAGAACTCCACAAATTACTATTATTTGTTTTAACAGTTATTGAGTCAGCGATTGGTGCAAACTTCCAGTTTTTGGGGCGGGGCTTGTTCCTCACCTGTTCAGGTAAAAGATGCTGACTAAAACCTCAACACCTCAAACAGACTCTTCAATGACAACGACTCCATCCAGATTTTTTAAAATCAGAACCCCTGGAAAACAAACTGAGAGAGGGAACATCGACCTGATGCCCAACTGGACCAACAAAGGTTCTGGTTCTGCTCTGATTTGTTCCCACAGGACCAAACCAAGAGGAACTGAACAAAACCATGGTGTCACCGCCGGCGTCAGATCCCCGTCATTTGAGGGATGTTCTGAAACTGGTGCAGAGAAAGTTCTGTCCGAAGTCAGCAAAGTTCTGAGGAGAACATCAGAGTAGAACCAGCATCAGTGATTGGGGAGTTTTAACGCAGAACCAGGGTGGGAAGTCGGAGCAGAACAGTTTGCAGTGGTCTCATATTTATGAGCAGAAGCTTTTATGCTGCTGGACAGCATTGCTCAGATGAACATCTCTGAGTTAAAGCATGACACCAACAGAACCGACCCTGAATATGATCTGTCATCCAGAGGAGAACCCATTCTCAGTCCCACCAGAACGAAGCGAGAAGCAGCTACTTGTTGAAACTACCTGAGTATGTGTCAGGAAAAGCTGAGGAAGAACCGAGGAAGAGGTGAGGAAAACTGAGAAAGACGTCAAGAAGAACTGAGGAAGAGGTGAATACAAACTAACGAAGCACTGAGGAGCTGCTGCGCTGTAAACAGGATTGATGCCCATAAGCAGTCAGAGGCGCCATCTATAGGCGACAGGCTGGAACTGCAGCCCCAGCTGACCGGGGTGCAGCGAGCCACACTAAACATGAAATTCAGAGGTTCTGCTCAGCTGAGCTCCTACAGAGGCATTGAGGAATTTGAAGCTGTGGACATGAATGGAGATTTAAAACAAAACCGGGTCAGAACCGTCCTCACACTCTAATCTGAAAACACAAAGTTAGACTAGGAAATGACTCAGAAAGATCTTCCTGTGATCTGTTAAACTCTGAATGATGATTCCGATGTAAATTATTTATTTAAGAGAATTAAATCCAAATCCAGATCTGATTCCATCAGCAGAGCAGTCGAATATTGGGCCTACAGGAGCAACACAGGTCATCCACCAACAGAACCGACGGGAGGAGGGGATCGGGTTCTGGTTCCAACCGAAACAAAAAACAAACAAACAAAAAAACATGAGCGGCCGGCGAATCAGACGTGAGCAGAAACCCAAAAACATCAACACGGACGTCACCATAGAGACGATGTGAGTTTGGGCTCTGAAACAGGACGGGAACCAAGTGTGTGACGGGGGATGGGGGCTCCACCTGCTCCCACTGAGCTGCTGCCAGGCTGGCACCGGGCCTGGACCAGAACCGCCACCACGAGAAGGGGGGCAGAAACACCTCCCAGCCCAGATATGGGAGCAGATCGGGTCCGTCCAGCTGATCCATCTTCAGGTTTCAGCTGTTTGTCCGTCATGCAGATGAGGAGAAGGAGGAGGGGGGGGGGGGGGGGGACAGTCCATGTTTGATTCACAGCCGTATCACCATCTGTCTCCAAAAACCCGGCATGATGCCAAAAACTCTGAAAACATGAAACCAGAAGATGCCAGAAGGGAAGAAGCTTCCTGAATAATTGATCCGAGGAAGAAAACAACAGCTTCTAATAGCGAGCAGGGCAGGAAAACCTGGAAAACCGGGAGAATACACCTGGAATGTTGAGCCCGATTCCAGGGAGCTAAGCCAGCGAGCAGTGGGTTAATTTCCCAATCAGGAGGCCTTTGCCAACAGAACCAGAACCCATGGGACACACAGAGAGGTTAAACTTATGTAGCTTTCTGGGATTCTTACGTAAAACTAAGAACGACGTTCTTGGTTTTGGATGAGAAGCAACAGAATGACAAACATAAAATATTTTTTTAAATAAAAAAAATTCTAATCAATTCTTAGATATGCTAGTTTTAATAAAAAAAAATCTTAATTTTTGTTTTATCAGTTTAAAATGTATATTTTCTATTTATTGTACTTTTATTACCATGATAATTTCAATCCTCAGGAGTTACTTCCTGTCTGCAGACCTGCGAGCTCTCTGATTGGTGGACGGGTTCTTGCAGCTCATTGGAGGAACAGCTGACGAAGACGCTTCTTACCCAGTTCTGGGTCCAGAACCAATGGATCACTTGCGTCTTTAAGTGATTCAGTCTAAAACCATCCAGAACATCTGGTGTTCTAGCTCTTTCCATGTAGACGGTTCTGGCTTAGAGCTCATTAAAACGCAGAACTCTGAAAATCAGAACAAATTTGAAATGAAATGCTAACCTCAAAGCGAAAATATTCATCATCAGAATGATGGCCTCCAGGTTCTGCTAAGACCAGCCGAGGGGTCCAGGAAGTCCGACTATAAAAGTCTTAAAGAACCCTTCCCACATATCTATGACCATCTTGCTGAAATCAAGAACCTTTTTTCCCCCTAAAAATTTATGTTGCCAAAGATCCAGAATCTCCACCCAGAACTATCTAAAATCCAGAACTTTCCACCCAAAATCCAATTAAAACCCAGAATCTTCTTTCTAAAATACAGAAACTTCTTCTTATGCCCAGATAATCCTCTTAGCCAACCTTAACCTTTTATTATTTTTTTTCAGTAAAATATTTGTCCATAATATGCAGAACATATCTCCTAAAATTCTCCTCAACATCCAAAACCAGCCTCCTAAAATCCAGAACATTGTTTTAGAAATATTTATTCCCAAAATCCATGAGCCGAATCCATCTAGAACACCTACAGAGTATCAGGACAGCAGAGTGGGCCTGAGGCTGAGGAAGATTCATTGTGACAAACTTATTAAAGCCAAAAGTCCCTAAAGTCTGCAGATGTTTAGTCTGATCAACATGGAATGCTTTCTCATTTTTTTTGCTGCTTTTGTATTTATCACTCTTCTTGTGTTTATTGATTAATCGATTTATATAGCACTTAACAACAACCAACTAAGGTGACCAAAGTGCTTTACCGTAAATGTTAAATCAGAAAACAAATACACAAAAACAGCAAAATGTGGCAAATAAAGGATACGCCATTTCCCTACATGGTATTAAAAGCCTGTCTAAAATAAAACAAATCTTAAAGCAACGCAATATTTTCGTAACTTTTGTGATCATAACTCAACTTACAGCTCGATGAATGAAACCGCTGTCATGGCCCAAGTTTAACCGCCACTAAGCAACTTTGAGGAAGGTGGTAGGAACCCTGACACACATAATAAATACAAATTTTCTGACTGCTTTACGGCATACATCACTTCCCCCGTTTCTTATTTTTAACATCATCATATGACATTGTTACGCCACAATTAGATTCATCCTTCCCACAGCCACTAGAAACAGAATTATACTTCAATCCCACTGCAGGAAACTGGGAGATTAGGATTTTACGACGCTATGCGCTGGTCATCATGGGAAATGCAGTCTTCCATCAGGCAAAAAACTACCGCGTTTGTCCACACTGCCAAAATCGACCAAAACTGAAACTTCTTTAGTGTTGCTTTAAGCTCAGACTTAAAGATTATCTGATCAGTGGTTGATCGAATGTCTAAAGGGAGGTTGTTCCAGAGTCAGGCTGCTGCCACGGAAAAGGCTCGGTCACCCCAATCTTTTAGCCTGGTTCTTGAGACATCTGATAAAAGGTGAGTTGGTGACCTCGGAGATCTCCAGAGAAATAGCAAAACTTAAAAGTTCCGATAAATAGTGTGGGGTTATTCCATTTAATGTTTTTAAAACAAACATTAATATTTTAAGATCAATTCTAAGACAAACAGAAAGCCGGAGCAGGGAGAATAGGACATGCTCACATCTGGAGGTGTTTGTTAAGAGACGGGCTGCTACATTCTGGACAAGTTGAAGTCGTCTTATGGAGGATTGATAAACACAAACATGAAGACCATTGAAATAATCAAGTCTAGATATGACGGATGCATGAATGGCTTTCTCTAAGTCTGTGTGGTTTACATGGCCGTTTGGTGTTGTTTCAGTAGTGAATAAAAGGAATGTAAAATGACGGTTAGCTACGTCTTGTCTCTAACACTACAATCATTTTGGGGTTCTTTCTGTGTAGCTCTAACAGGAATATGAAGGATTAAAGCAAGCAAACTTTGACAGTCCAAATCTTTCCCCTCAAAAAAGAAGAAGAGGCAGGGTGGACAGGTTCCTCTTTGATTTGATGTTCCAGAAACATCGACATTGTGACGTAAGGACGTCCCACCTAGTTACTAAAGTCAGAACACCAGCGGATGTGTTTTTTTTTTGTTTAAATCAACATTTTAAATGAATTCTGAACGGTAGTAAATGCTAAACACAATTCCTATGTGAATCGACCCTGTGAAACTTGGGACCCGGACGAATCAGAAGGAGCGGCGAAGGGAGGACAGAAGATTCAAGACCAACCCTCCTCCGTCTCGGCTTGTCCCTCAGAGAGACATTTATGGATCCATCCGAGGAGAAAATGCTCATCTTATTCCACAGAACCAAAATATCTGTGGAGCGCTGAAGGGAAAGCAGCATGGGGTCAGAGGTCAGCCTCCTTACATTCATCTATTCTGCCTCTTTCACTCTAACATACGCACACACACACACTGCCCACGCACATCCCAGTTTCACCAGAACCAGCCCTACTGGGTGCCTAAAATCAGCTCAGAGAGAAGGAAGCCTGGAGGCAAGAAGATGGGAAACAATCTGTCAGGGAGGAGCCGGGCATATGCTTCCCCGCCATCCCAAATAAACAACACAACCCCCACAACCCATGTCTTCCAGAAAATCAGTGGGACTGATTAAACCAGCAAGTCCAGGGTTCTACCTCACGCAGTTCATGTTTTGGGGTCAAAATAAACCCAAACTGCCGCCCAGATTTGATCCATTTTGCTATTTATCTTGTTTATTCTAAGTCTTCCTTACATGATCTATTAAAATTCCCTGTGATCCGTTTTAGAGGTTCTTGTTTTATTATGCAGAATTGGGTTTGGTTGACATAAAGAGCAGAACCGTGTTGCTGCCATCATTAGAGATCTTCGCCTCTTTAACTACAGACGTTCGTTTCAGCTCGACCCCACGGCAGACTCACTGCTGAGACGGACGAGTCCAGCTCAGACAGGCCTTTACGATCATTTAAAGGAAGTTGGCGAAGAGGCAAATAAAGTTTTATGTTGGACCAGAAGGAACAAACAAACACCCACCCAGATGTTCAGTCTGCCTCCAAACACGGACCAAAACAACAGGAGAGATCAGCCAGATGTTCTCACAGAAACAGACCTGCACACCTGCAGATGGAGTCAGGTGGGGGTCAGCACGACAGCCAATGAGATCGCAGCTCTGATTAGTCAGGTGACCCTCCTCCGTCTCACCTTGCTGCTTCCGGACTGGACAATAATAAGTCAATCATCACAGAGAGGGCTGAAATATTTAAGAGTATTTATTTCATACATTCAGATTAAACCTGTTTTCAGCAGATTAGGACAAAAAAATAAATAAAAAATAAAAATAATATAAGAGATTCTATCAGATGCAACAGAACTGCTGGTGCTGCTCAGTTTGGATTCTCTGTGAGATCCCGTCTCTAGTGTAGGATATTAAATCAGCAGGATTACTGTTCAGTGTGGCCCCTGACTAGGCCTGCTGGGTTGTGTGGGCTCTGGGCCCTCCATGACCCTAAGAGGTCTGTGGCTCCGCCTCCTGCTGCGTGACAAACATAAACTCTCTTTAATGTCTTTATTCTGCAGCGCCGGGGGCCTCGGGGTGGTGATGAACCATTTTCCTGCTCAGTGCTAGCAAATAATCAGATCTGTCAGGATCAGACGTTGGGGAGGAAGCGTGGACAAATGTCTCCATCTGGTGGATGCTTGGTGGTACTACGGCAGAAGAGCAGAAGCAGTTCATCAGAAGAAGGTGTGGATTTCTTCACCAGCTTCGAGGTTTTTTATTTATCTCCTCAACACCAAGAGAGGGTCCTGGTTCTGATTGACCTGACCTCAGACAAGACTGATGGACCCAGCAGGAGGCGACAGCATGAAAGATGCTGCAGAAGGAATTGGGTCAGGGGAACACGATCACTCACAGCTCCCCCACCCATCCTTACGTGGAGATTGAGCTTCTCCTCCAGATGATGCATGAAGCTGACCTGAGCTGGGCCTCCAGCCAAACAGGTCCGGTTGATTCAGTTTGGTTCCGCAGGAGCAGAACCCTGTGTCTGGACGTCCCAAAGGAAAGTCTCGGAAAACAAGTTCTGGTTCTCACAGTTGGTGTAAAGCAGGACAAGAACACCTTATCAGATCCTCAGCTATGTTTTTTTGTACATTTTTATTTAAACGGGAGTGTTCTGATATCTCAGCCCTCATCAGCTCACATGGTTCTGGTGCAGTCTGCGGTTCTTCTGGGGGACAATGACTAAAGACCACCTCCACGTTGGAGTCGGACCTTTGCAATTATCTCCTACACTTCCCAGCTGCCTCTTCAGATCAACAACTCCACATCCTCCAACTCCAGACACCACCTTAGCACCCGCCCACCGGCTGCTGACAGACCGGCTGCGGGTCGGTTTGATCCGACTCCTCTCCCATCCCATCGACCCGGCTCTGACCGCGATCCTTAGCTCCGCTGCAGGTCAGCTCTTATTTCCTCTGCACTTAATAAGAAACACATGGCTGCTCCTCCTCCGGGCCTCCTGATCCGGTCGGACCGGGCCCCCAGAGGTGGGGGGTGTTGGTTCTACTGGGAGACAGAGTCAGAAACTGGAAAATCTGAGCACTATGAGAATTTCAGCTGAATTTTATCTAGCAGCTGATATTCTGCTGCTCCCCAGCCTGTGGACCTCTACCTGAACCCAAACCATGGCCGTAGGACCAGCATCTGGTTCTGTTTATGATTTGAAGCTGAAGCTTCAGACATTCTGATGCACGGACTGTTTGAGGCAGTCTAACATGGGGCCTGAAGGTCAAAGTGCAGAGTAAAAAAAAGTTCAGTGGTAGAAGGTCTTGTCCGAACCGGGCTCATCTCTCCTGTCTGTCGCCACATCAGGACCAGGTACATGCCTTCACCATCCAGCAAAAACAACTAAAATAAAGGAGGACGGACCAAAGATAAACCCCTGATGTCTACATGACCTTCCTAAAGAATCTGCATCTAGAAGGAGAGGGCTTCTAAATCTCCTCCACTGAAGTTAAAAACAAAAATGTCAATAAACCAGATCATCCCGACTCCATTAGCCAGCAGCAGTAGAGCAGGTTACCATAGATGTTACTCTGGAATAGGGCTGCACAATATATCGCCATCGCAATATTAGTGTGCACAATATTCATATTATAAAGGTCCGATTGGAATGCAATAATTGTTTGCTTATGTATTCAAAGAGTTTTGAAGTTAAGTTTTTAAGTCTAATGTCAGTAAAAGTTCACAACTTATAGTAATGACATTAACACCAAAACGTTACAATTCTCACTTGCTATATTTCCATCCAACTGTCATGCAAATTTTAAGTAAAAACTAATGTCACAGAAATCGCAATTATGTCAGATGTTGATGTTACACATGGCTGTTCTAAACAGTACGTAGTAGAATAAGTTTGCTACATCAGCATATATTCCATATAACATTTAGGGCATTAAATATTTTATGGAAAACCCAAAAGCCAATTCAAGATTAAAACAATTAAGCCCTTTCCAAAACCTTTTCTAATGTGATTAAATAAAATTCTGAAGAAAATGAACCATTTATGGAACCATGGCTATAAAGTATGAAACACAAAGAATACAAAATAATAAGAGATGACCATCGCCAGAAAGGCCAGCGTTACATTGAGACCGTGTTAATGCAACGCTTAACTGAATACTGTATTTTCTTCCTGTTCCTGTGAAAAGGTTTACATGATAACATTATAAGTGCAATCGCAGCTAACACAACGCAACGGTAAAAATTTTAAATTGGTGTATTTCCTTATAACGCCACTAGATGGTACTCCGTACCTTGAAAGTCAGCATGAATGTGTAAAAAAACAAAACAAAACAAAAAAACAAACAAAAAAACTATATCTAAAATCTGTCACAAGTAATAAACAATCAAAATGTTAATAAATTGCTTCTTTTGACACAACATAGTTCAAGTATTGCTTAACAAGACTGAATTATAAAACCACCAGATTCTACTGCAGCACTGATTAGAAATCATCCCGGTGTAAATATAAATAAGATTACTTGAAGCAGAGTTCCGTTAATGGAATAGACAATGGAAAATGTTTATTTGGTGAGCCATAAGAAAAGCCCAGCTAATATTTTGTCATTTTGAATTTTTTACTTTTGTATTAACTTTAACAGATTTCTGCCAATCCAACCATTTATGGATTTTTAGTTTACATGACAACCTACACTAGGAGGTTTTCTAACAATTACAATCTAGAGCCTGTATTCAAATTCTTCTGCTGTAGCAGAGAAAAATCTTTTATTTTCCTGTCAATCTAAGTTTTCTATGTAAAAAGATACGAGACATACTCAGCGAACAGACAGTTTCCTCCAAACCTTGAGTCCCTCACAAATCAAACATGGAGACCTCTTGACTTCCCTGGTCACCTGCTTATTTATTACAAAATAACGATGAAGCTCCTCTGAACTCCTGCCTTTCAAACCCTGTATGATCTCAGTGGTTTCTTAGTGTCATTCCCTGTGTGATCCTGACAGGAACGTGCGCTGCTGCCCTGAAGGCTCCTTCCAGAACTCCTCCTTCTTCAGGGTACCCCCCAAACGTTCAAGCTGCGGCAGATTGTCTGACGCCGCAGGAGGCCGCTCCTCATCTGCGGCTCCAGATGTTTCCACAGCCAGAACCAGCAGCTGGGTCTCCTTGGGAGGGACAAACAGCAGCTGGAGCTGGAAAGATGTAGCAGGTCCATCCCATCATCAACCAACCCCCAGAGAGCTTTGAGAAACGTCTCACCAGACTCCATCCATGATGTTTCAGGCTCTTTCTCCCACCTGAAGACGTTCCATAATGGAGGAACCATGTCACTGTCTAGGATTTCTAAGAACCGTTCTGAAGTTAAGTGTTCCAAAAGAACAGGGTCAACGTTATTCCTGGGAGAGAACCACTTACCGATATCCATTAAATAATTTACCAAATTACCAATTTGACTGTCTGTGTTTCTCAGGCAGACCTGGTCAGACCAATACTAAAGTTATTTATATCATTATATGAATGGTATTATCAGTTTCCTACACATATATGTGTATATAATTGCACATGTATGTATGTATTTATAAACAATTTATAGGAAGAATCAGAACCTCTCCTAGGACAGTCGGAAAACGTTCCCTAAGATCCTGTTATCACGATCCGACTCTTCCCACCTCACAACATCCCAGAGCTCCTCCTCAGAGAGTCCAACAGCCTCAAACGGCTCCTTTTGTCAGAGTTATCAGAGCAACATGATTCAGCAGAGAGTGTGTGTAATGCAGAGAGGGAACAGATGGGCCACATTAATTAGGCCGTGTATGTTTAAGCAGAAAGGTATTTATTTGCGTGAGCGGCCGAGGGCTGGAAGAAGGAGCCGAGCAAACAGGGAGAACTTCCTTTTCAGCAGATCTGTAAGAAAAGCGACGTTTTGATGAGCTGGGAGCGATCTGGTTGCAGCGTTGAGTGGTTTCAGGGAATCTAAATAAATCTGGATGGAGGAGGAGGAGGAGGGCTCTTTTTTTACAGCTGGCTCTGGAGACCTGAAATGGACCCTCCGAATAAATAAATCCCACAGCTACAGGAAGTTCAGCCGCTCTTCCCTCAGGCCCAGTTTAGTTTTATTAGATCCAGTCCTGCAGAGATACCAAACAATGAGACGGGCTTCCTCCTGCAGCTGGAAGCATGGGAGCCGTTTCTGAAAGACCAGCTTTCACACTGAACCACAGAGTAAAGGCTTAGATGGCTGGAGGTTCTCCTAATGACATAAACAAGGAATGAATTTCCCTTTCATTACTCCGGGGGTGGGGGAGATAGGTTGTTGATGTGTTCATCTACCGGACTACCGGACTAATAACATGCATATCAATTATTGGTGAAGTTCTTCTAAATGAACTGTTGAGATCCATAGAAACCAAACTCAAATGTTAATATTGCTTAAATTTGAGTTTGGGTTGCATTCATAGATTCCTTGGTTCGTTGATTTTTTAAAGAATTTATTATCTTTATTAGTAAAAACATCAAAAACAAAAATCCTGGTTGGTTTCCTGATGCCCCAGGATTTCCGCCTAGGGACCGAGACCTGTTAAACTCCACAATCAAGCCGGATGCTTTCAGCTCATTGGCGCCCACTATTGCTCAGACATCAAACTGTGAGGGAAAACAACTCTCAGCCCGGCACAATTTCTGAAAGCATCTGCCCAAAAACCCTCAGCTACTGGTCGGGTTCTGATCCACAACAATTCAGAATCATTAAATATGAAAATAAAATAAAAACATTTCTGTGTTTCATCCTTGAATCTAATAGGAACTATTGAAGAACCCAGCAGGCTCCATCAGCTGAGGGAAACTGGCTGGTTGTTTAGAAAGCAACCCTGGAAGCATCAAGGGTCAAAACTGAAGCCAGGTTACTGGGTCAACACCGGGTCCAATCATCAGTACCGGTCAAGAGAAAATAACCTTCACCTTCAAGCTATGGGACTCAGTGGAAAAGAAGATTGTCTTCTTGAGATGTTTGCCAGAATACAGGTGAGGCTCTACAGCTATACTGTCAAGCATGGCAGTGGCAGCATCATAATGGGGGCCTGTAGTGCAGAACCATCTCAGAAAGGTTGGTCTCAGGAAGATGTGGAAGCAGAAGTTATTCCCACAGACAAATCCTGAACTGAACCAGCCTAACTCCCCAAATCTGGAACTCTCATCTGGTGTACAAGTCATTCCCAAATGAATCTCTAAGTCCTTCACAAACTTATCCTCCAGTTTCTTTTTCAACGTATTCTCCAAGTCATTCCTTCTCTTGCTTACTCTCCAGGTCCTTCCACACAGCTTCATCCAGGTACTTTAGCAGTTACTTCTCCAGGTCCTTCTCTAATGTGTTCTCAAAATCATCCACAAAGTTACTTTTCAGGTTCTTCTCCATCTTAATCTCCAGGCCGTATCGCACTTTTTTCATTTGGGTAATTCTCCAGGTCGTTCAAGTTTATTTCTGCAGGTCGTTATTCAGGTGACCCTGTGACCTCTATGCCAGTATTTCCAGTAAAACCGTAGGAATTCCAACTGGAAAGTTCAGACGCTCACCTGCTAGCAATCATAAACCTAAAACTGACCAGGGTTCAGAGACTGACGTTTCATCTGCAGCACCTATGCTTCCTAGTCAGACACTGACAGGCAGCCTCACTCGGACTAAGTCCTCACAGGTAAAGCAGAGGCGGTGTGTTTCTGTTCCGGAGCCAACGTTGAGTCACAGATCAGAGATCATGAAGAGGTTCTCCCAGCTGTGTTTAGACAGCGTCTCTCAGCAGATGTCTGGCACAGAGCGGAGAGCCTGACAGGTGGCGCTCGGGGCACGACGGTCCTACAGCAGGACGCCGAGATTCCTGACAAGAAGAAGCTGAAGGTCTGTCTGAGGCGAGAAGCAAACATCCCAGCCGGCGTGGAGTGAAACCTGCAGCTGTTAGCATCTGGTCTCCAGACAGATCCACCAACTTTAAGTTCTCTTCCTCCTGTGGAAACTGGATCAGAACAGAGTCAATAAGCTGAACCCAGCTTGATCCCAGCCTGAATTGGACCGAGCTGAGCAGACTGTATTTCTACATATAAACTGACTTTTTTGTGCAGTTAGTTAAGAATATTGAAGAGTTTGTTCTGAAACAGAATTAAATTAATAGTAGTTTAAAAATAAATGGAGAAAGTTGATTTATATTTATGCTCCAATGTTCCGCAGATATTTGTATATATAAACAGTTTGAAACAAATAAAACAGGACACCTGTAACACAGGTATCCTTCATGGACGTAGTAAATAAAGTAAGAAAAAACATACGGATAGAGCAGACGTTTATTGCGTTGAGACAACATTTGTTCTAAATTGGAGCCATCTAAATAAACGGTATTTAAATTAAGGAAAGCTAAAGAAGCACAATGACATCATATTCAAGTACTAACAAATGAATATAGGTCTCATTAACTGAATGTTCACAGGTTGGCACTAGCTTGTCTGGAGAGTTCAGAAGTTACTTGTTATTCAAATTAGCCAATGAAAGCAGGTCTTGGGTGGAAGATGGTGTTTCCTCCAATCACCACCTTGATGGCATGCCCTCCAATATCAAGTTTCCTAGTTACATCCATAGACTGGTTTTATGCCCACTCGATTCTTTTTTGTTACATTTGATTCATGTTCATGTCAGATTTCAACAGATTTTACAGATTTTACATTATTTTCAGTTCTTTATTATTTTATTTATAATCTTGGCTCCAACTCAAAAGGATTGTAGCCTTCATACAGTCTGTCAGTGTTAATGTCTTATTAGTGGTGCTGCCCTGGACGCCATCGTTCCTGCAGCGGCATCACGGATCCATCCCAGCCGGAGGCCCTCTGCACAGCTGCTGCCTGCAGAACCTTCCCGGGAAACCCGACCCGCTTCATTAATACTCCGGGTCCATCGGCAGCGGCCGGCTCCGGTTTCAGTCCAAGAGCGGGATCGCCTGCAACTGGACCTGCTCGGTCACTGACCTGCCAGTCACACTGGAAACACCTCCCATTTCTCCCAGTTCAAACATTCAGGACAGTCGCAGTTCCACTAGAACCCGTGCAGAACGTTGATCTATAGTTATAAGAATAATAAAATATTCCTGCTAAAGACGACCAGACAGATGTGGAGCGGCGCCAGAGATCCATCAGCACTTAGAAAAAGGGAAAAACACTGGTTCTGACTGCATGGGTGCTGGGTTCAGCTCATCACATTTTACTTCATTGAAGCCATGACCAGGCTTCCGCCACCAGAACAAGACCTGCAAACACTCGGGGTGTTTAGGAGCAACAACGGAGAGGGACAGAAACCCAATGTGGTTCTGATCAGCTGGCCATGGAGCAGATGTCCTGGAAAATCAGAACCAACAGGCCGAGGAGAACCTCAACCTAAGAGATGTTTCAAGTTTAAACCTGAGAAATAGATGTGATCTGACCCAATCAGTCCCTCAAAGCCTTTTTGGACGTGGAACCAGAACCAGCCAGTAAAGACAGCAGGTCCTCCTGAACCGAGCACAGGGGGGCAGCACAAAGCGGTCACTGAGCATGTGCAGGATGCTCAGCACCCTTACAGTTGATTAAGCAGGGTGCCAGCTGTCCAGATCGGGGGGGTTACACGGTGGCATCATCCAAGGTGACCTTGAGGGAAAGCTGGCAGCACATCTGTAGAACTGTACACTCCCACCCACCCCCCAGGCTATGCCATGCTGGAGCGGTCCGGTTCTGGACTTTAAACAGAATAAACCATAAAACAAACGCAGGTCTTAATTCAGAAAGTTATCTCTACTAGTGAACATCATCATCATCATCATCATCAACCCTCTCCTGTGTGGGGTTTACTCAGAGTGAGACGGGTTACTTGCTCCCCCAGTGAGCATATGTGGGGTCAGCAGCCCCCCAACAGTGCTGTGAATGATGATGTTCTGCATGGACCTGGACATATTCTGAATCACCGTGGGGGTTCTAGTTCTGAAGTACAGGACGGGGCGCCTCCTGAAGGTCAGCTACTCAGCTCCTGGAATATCTTCATCGTTAACCTCTGACCTTAAAAATAAAAATAACGAGTCGGGGAGGGACAGATAGCCAAGTTCTCTAGAACAAGAGTCCGAAAGATTTCCTTCATGAGTCCCCCTGATCCAGGCTTGACAAATGGTTATGTAGAACCTTTTGCAGGTTCTGATATTTTGAGTTTTAAATTTTTATTTAACCCACAATCTTTTGATTTTTTTTTAAAGAGGAACTAAATGGTCTTCTTAATTACCCTCATATGAACTTTGACCCATCATGGTACCAGCACCAGACATCCAATAAATTCTGGATTCATCTTGGAAAATTCAACTTGCCAGCTTCCTAATGTTTAATAGAAGTTCTCGAGTCAGACAGAACCGGATCACACGTTCCACCACAGTAATGCGATTCAGTCCGGAATGCTGGCCTGGAGATCCACAAACATCTGGCAGGTAATCGGATCGGTCCCGCTGATGGACTAAGTAGCACTCTGTGTTTTTTTTTTTTTTTTTGTTCTGATCCATTTGGTTAATTGTTTAATCACTCAGAGCTTTAAAGCGGATCAGGCTAAACACGCTCCAATGGGATTAAAGGGACATTTCGCAGGGTTCCACCACAGCTGAAGTCTAAAGGAAGCTGTTAGGATGGAGCTGGAAGCTGAAGCTGATCAGGACTGGAGTGTTGGTGTCACCATCAAATCCCAATGGTCTATAAGTTAGAGACAGAAGCTCCGGTGATGCATTCAAGGACGTTAAGAGTGAAAAGTTTACTTTCTTCATGTTCATACGAGTCTGACCACCACATCCAGCAGCAACTGGGCCGAAGACAAAGTGTGGAAGTTGTTTATGAGAGACGCTCGAAAATCAAGTGAGAGAAAACAGAAATGGACTGAAAACCAACTAGACATTCTTCTTAGTAATTAATTGAAACAGGAAGCTGCTAACCTAGTCTGTTTAATCAATGTCAGGAATGCTAGTAGTGCTAATTGTGTTGATGCGAGGTTCTAGAGAAACGTTCTTTCTGTTCTCATGCCATCAGCTCCCTCTCTTGCAAAGAATAGGGTAACCACTTCTGTAATAGAAATGAAAGCTCCTGCATGTTTACAATAAGAGCCTGAATCAGCATGTCAGGCAACATGTTAGTAGCGTTATGGAAAAATCTGCTTCTGCTGAATATTAATCAGGAGAATCAGTAAAGATCAACAGAGGTGGATTTTAAAATTAATGATGTTTTAAAAAAAAGTTTAAACTAAAATTAAAATATTTAAAAAAATCACAAATCTTACTTGAGGAAATTAAGGAACACTCAACCTACTTTATTGACTGAAGAAGAAAAATGAATGAACCAAAATGTATGACAGACACCCCTCATATTATTGGTATTTTTATAATATTTGCCGAGTCTGTTAAGCCATTTGGAGGTCAAGTGAACATACAGTAAACATAATTTACTGCTGCTGGATCTGCTGCATTAGTATTATCTTAGTTTAATTAAAACAAATATAAAAATAGTTTAAAATTAGTTTTGTAACTTTTTTTTTTAAATGCCAACATTGCACTTTTTTCTGTTTAAATAGTTTAAAAATATTAAAGGATATTTATTCCTGAATAGTTTTGACTCTCACTTAAGTCCTTTTTGATTATTTTTTATTTTTACTTTAGTAAAACTAAGTACTGCTTTTCCTAATAGAGCATGATTTTTGGCTATTCAATCCACTTCTGCAGTCAGCAGATCTGTGATATCTCTATGATCTCCTCGGGATGTCACCAGGTTCTGCAGGGATCCATTTAAACTAAGGAAAATTTGGAATAACAGCCACCCAGGTCAGAACCCACACAGAACCGATCCGTAATAGCTCGGATCTAAACAGACTGCCGACAGGAATCTGTTCCTGGAGACATCTCCCTCTGAGGAGATGCCCCAAACTCAGATCAGCTGCAGGTGTCCTTCTCTATGGATCTGTCACATCAACACAGGAAGGCGTGAAGCTTCGTGTGAAAACATGAATAATCAGCGCCGCCGTTTCCGGGCCAGAACGCTGACGGCTGCCTGACAGAACAGGTGATATTTACTGAGAGAAAACATGGCAGGAACCCACCGGTGCCAATAGAACAAACAGCAAACAGCCTGAAGACTGACACCTCCGCTGGCACCAGAACGCACCGTGGCTGCAACCCAAAAAAACACGCAGCACTCAGAGCGGAGCAGATGGTGCTTCTGGTTCTGGTTCCAACACTTTTGTGTCACAATCAGAGCGGGTCCCTCCTCCCATCTCCGTGAATGAGACGCTCCACCTGAGGACGCATCCGTCCATCGATATCAAACGTTCACCCGGGCTTCCGATTGGCCGCTTCGTCTGTATCTGCCCTATCAGAACCGTCTGAGCTGAACAACAAGAAACCTTTACTGATAACATTCACAGACTTCCACCGAGATCCTCATGAGTCTGATTCTTTATCTGGATGTTAAAGGCTTCAGGATTAGATTTTAAAAGCAGGTTTCAGGTTATGTGGTTCAGAACATTTCTGGCATTTTCCTTAGAGACGGGGATGCAGGGAACCAGAGTTAGCTCAAATATTGTGCCAATAAGATCAGCTTATGAAGCAGCTTCCCTGTCCCCATGATCAAGATCTGGGGTCTTAAAGCAACACTAAGTAAATTTTAAACCTTAATAAAATATTTTCATAACTTTTGAGATCATAACTCAACTTACAGCTCATTGAATAACACCATTGTCATGGCCTGAGGGGGTCCGTATCACTTTAACCAGCACTAAGCAACTTTGAGGAGGGTGGCAGGAACCCTGCTACACAAAACAACTACAAATGTGCTGACTGCTTTATGGCATGGGTCACTTTTCCCCGTTTCTTATTTTCAACATCATCATATGACATTGTTTCGCCACAAATAGATTTATTATCGAATCTCTATTCATCCTTGGCACAGCCACTGGAAACAGAAATGTACTTAAATCCAACCGCAGGGGACCTGGGGATCAGGATTTTACGACGCTATACGCTGGTCCCCATGGGAAATGCAGTCTTCATTCAGAAAAAAAAACACTAGTGCGTTTGTCAACACTGGGCTGCCAAAATCAACCAAAACTAAAACGTCTTTGGTGCCTCAATGCCTGTTTTGGACTTCAGAACTCACCAGATCCTGAGTAAACATGACTCAAGATTATTGTCGCAATGTTAATATGTGAAAAAATTTCCATTAAAATCTTATTTACAGCAACATTGTGCAGTTTCTATAACAACACCAGGCCAATAGGTGGCGATCCATTTCCCTTGATGTCCACAGTTGAGCTGGAGAAGAAGCTAAAGCTAAGAGAGGAGTGGGAACACCTGAACACTGAGGAAGGGAGGCTGCGGGTCTTTTTCAGATCTCTCGATCTTTGATGCAAAACAAACAGACCTGCACCAATATCTGACCACCACATATGCTCACTGTATCCCTTTTTTAAGGATTTTCCTGGAGTTGAGGTTTATCAGATCTGGATCAAGATTACAGCGTTTCTATATTAAGTGATGCACCGACATTTGTGGCCCATTAACAATATTTCCTGATTTATATATATTTCCCTGAGGAAACAACCAAACCACTGAGATTACCTCTGCTCTAATTAAACTCTCCACAATCCTGGGATCAACAGCATCTCTGTCACATGAGCAAACAAATATTACATGACTAACTCCCTTGCTTCAAGAAACACAAATATAAACGTTAATCAGATTGAAATACATATTGTTTTTTTTTTGTTTTTTTTTTAAATCAGGCAGGTTTGAGTTATTGGCCCAACACCAATGTTAAAAAATGATATTGGCTGATAACTATGTTAATGCCGATATATGGTGTATCCATAATTTAAATGATCAGAACACAGCTCTGATCCTTATCAAATTGAACTCCTGATACCGGACGCTGATTTTCTTTTTGGTTAAATAAAAAACCCAATGTAAAACATTTTTGATACATTTTTACTGAAGCGTTCACTTCCTGTCTGCATCATGTAACTTGATCTCCTGGATTCCCCAGTCAGCTGACCGAGCAGCACAAACAGCAGCTGAAACACAAGTCAGTGACTCTTATGACCCTTTAAACCAAAACAGCAAGTCTCTGAAGCAGGAGAACAAATAGTCCTTTAAGTTGTAGGCATCATAGACTTCTCCAAATTCAGAGACCGTATTCTTTGACAAGGACTGTCCAAAAATGCGTCCTTCCTTCCTCCAGATTTGAAAGATGTATATCCTTTGTGGCCAAAATATTTCAATATATCAGACTTGAAATGACTATGCCGTTGAAGAGCATATATCGAACGTTTTAAACGCGGGCAACCGTATACAGATTTGTAAATATTGGAACAATAATAGTATTCGATCGGGGCACCCCTAGACAATACTTATACAATAAACCTTTGCAATGGTCTGACATGAGAATGTAGATTTGTAAACATCAATTATCTGCTCAGTTTATCTGTTTTATCAGTATATTGCCTAATCATAATATTGGCACTAACATCTACTATCACCATCTGTCACACACTGGCTTTTCCCAATGAGCAGAATTAACCAGCGATCTATTTCAGAGGATTTCTAGAGAATGATTGGTTTATTGAGGTTTTTCCCTTTTGAGTAAAACGAGCACATCAGTTTTGTTGAGATTAAAGTTAAGCTTCGAAATATAACAGTTATATTTAATTATAAAGTATTATCCAAAGTCTGGTGAATAGATTGGTAAAATTAATATTAAAACTTTATACCCGAAATAACAGATTTTATTTTCACCAGAAGGATAAAAAACATTCTTTAAAAACTAGATAAATTAGTAAAATGTACAATATTCAATCAACTACATGTTTTTATATTTTATGTAGATTAACCCAAAAGTAAGAAAATAAGAATTTGACGTAAAATAGAGTAAAACTTCCTGCTTACGGACGAGGCGGCCTCTGAATCCAGACACAGCTACAGTGACCTTAACATCAACAAGTCTATGAAAACAAGGAGATAACATGCTAAAGTTAACCAAGCACATTAGAATGCAGATAGGTTTTTTGGGTCATAACCTGCCGTCGCTGTCAGGAAAAGTCGAACCAGAACATCTTTAAGTGAAACTGGTCAAGGTTAAGATGTTCCATCTTCCAAACACAGGTTTAGAAATGTGAGTGTCTTTCTTGCAGACAGGTGACCTGAATGCATTCCTCACTGGGATCCCAACCAAAGGTCTCCAGAAACCATACTAAAAAAAGCTGGCCAGGTCAGAGGTTGCTAAAGATTAGAATCTGTTAAGGTTTCCAAACTTCATTAGGCCAATAAGACTAGCTCAAGAACAGGACAGAGCTTTACATCAGAGCTGACTAATTGAGAGATGTAAAGCATCTCTGTAGGTATGAGCCGGACCTCCCTGTCTGAGAATCTAAAGCAGGATTCTGGTTTTGGTAGAAACCAGGAGAAATAAATCAAGATCCAAAACCTGATTTTGTTTGCATAAGCACCAGCTTCTAGAGAGAAACGTTAGCAGATGTTCATCTGGATGTGAATCTCATGCTGCCAGAACATGTTGACCTTTCCCTGTTGTGTACTACTTTTAATGGAGTTTCCACTAGGTGGTGCTGTTTCATAACAGGTTTCTGAAGAAACGTAAAAGAAACAAAGAAGCAGCCCTGCAGGTTGGTTTTTTGAGGCCGAACCCGGAGCAGGAAGGGAGAATCGGATCAGTGCTCCACATGAAAATGATGAAAGCTGCTCTCTGATACTGAGCCGGCGCTGGCACCACGCCCACACTTCGGGGAGGAAACAAGGCCCACTTTGTCCCAGGGAGCTCCTCCATGCAAACACACACACAGCAGAGCCCATTACCTCCCGATAGGAACCGGTTCTGAACTTAAAGCTGCAGGATGTGCAAACCAAAATTGGCCCTAAAATCCAGGTAACTTATCACGAAAGAAAAACGGGTGGGAATCTGATGAACATCGGGATTAATCCACCGATATGAGATGTGTCTAAAGAACCTCCTGACACCACCAACAAAGCCACTAGGAACCCAGAACCAGTCCAAACTGGGAGATAAAACCTGTCCTGCCAACAGGACATATAGCTCACACACACACTTCAAGCTGTAGAATAAGCAGCTGTGCAGCTGCAGCCACTGATCTCTGGAGAAGAGGATAGAGGAGCAGCATGAGGAGAAAAACCTCGAGAGTAGAACAGACTAGACTAAAGCAGGATAGAATAGATTAAAATATCCTTTATCGTCACTCCAGTTGTTGAACTGGTTAGTTAAGAGACGGATGGAAGCTAGTAGGTTCACACCAAAGTATACTTATAATAGAAAATGAGAACAGGAGGCAGTAAAGAAGGACACAGGTGAAGTTTGAACCTTCTCTTTGAGATCATGTAATCAGGCTGTGACTCAGGTCGTCACATGATGTGCAAGAATGAAGAATCTGCTCCGATTAGCAGCATGAGCTCATTTTCTTTCTTTCAGACCAAAATATTCCCAGCGGGGATAATAGTGTGTTCTTTTTGAAGTCGGTATACAGAGATTCAAAATTCAGAAAAATCTACGCAAACCACATTATAGTCAGACTTACCGCTATGAAAGTTGGGAAACTTTTCTTACGCTGACTTTGGGATACAACATGGCCGGTCCTCCTACCAACAATAGGAAGCTGTGGTAAAGGAAAAAAGTGCAGAAGGGGCAACAGAAATCTACTGCGTCTTCTTAAAAAAATAAAAATAAAACTTTTTAGAAAAGCTTCATGTTTGTGAAAGAGCAAATAAAAAAGCATCTGTCCTTGTTGGAATCCTGACTTTGTGAACTGGAATGCTGTTAACTTGGGTTCGACTTCCTTCCCAGTTCAAACTTTGAAGGATAGCCCACTGTAAAACATTGACTTTCTACCATCTCCAAGATCCTATGGTGGATCCAAGATACAACTTTCTTTCCCTCAGGATGGCAGGAAGAAGGTTCATAATGTGACCAAATCTTATGGAGGACAACACTAAACCAGTTCTGAGCGGGAATATTGATCAGTTGGTTCTGAAACCCAAAAGAATCTGAGTTAGGAAACATCTCACCTGTGGAGCAGCAGCAGAGACCTGCCAAGATGATTGTCTGGAATCAATCTACAATTTCTTACTTCTATTTGTGGATAAGAGGTTTCCTTTTTAGGGTCATAAGAACTATACTGATCCTTAAGTAATCTGAGCCAGTTTACAATGAAGCTGCTAGAAATCAAGCAGTCTTTGTCGTAGCCACGCCCCTTCCAGTCAGCAGCTCACCTGGAGACTAAGAAGGAAACATAACCAATTAAAAGGATGAAGAAGAAGATGGATCTGATAAATAAGATGGAAGATAATTGAGCGGATGAAAAGGGAACTGACAGAGGAAGTCAGCAGGGACCCCTGAAGAACACCTGGAGGAGGAAGAGTTTGCTCCTATTCATTTCCAGATGAAGAACCTCACTGTTTACATAAGAGGAGAGAAACCAGACCCATGTTTCACTACGCCTGAGGAACTGGTTCCTCACAATTAAAACAAGAACTTTGAAGCAGTTTAGTAATAAATAAAAAAGACAGTTCTAGTCTGGAAGAACAGCTAATGAAACAAGCTTTGATGCTTCTGAAAATGATGATCAAAACTGTTGTGGT
Organism: Orestias chungarensis; assembly: GCA_032876305.1. Classification (NCBI taxonomy): domain Eukaryota; kingdom Metazoa; phylum Chordata; class Actinopteri; order Cyprinodontiformes; family Cyprinodontidae; genus Orestias; species Orestias chungarensis. Next base: position 246,009 of record JAVLVB010000524.1, read on the forward strand.
TCTGGTTCCTGGAGTTCCTGGTTCGGTGTCTTGTTTTCCTAACATCTGTCCCCTCTCAACAAGAACCCGTGAGCCACACTTCAGCGATCCTGCCGGGCCTCAGAACCATAGGCTCAGCCCGGTTCCCCTGCAGCCGCCCCGGGCCTCAGCTTTGCCTCACTAAGACCTGTAGAACAGGACCGGATATAAGAGCCTCAAGCTTCCTCCGGACAACAACAACAAGGGCGGGGGTTCTGGTCGGGATTACAGCTTAAACACGACCCAGAGGCCCGCAGAACTAGAGAACATGAGAGAGGCTGCGGGGTGAACCTCATCCTGCAACTATAAGTCCAAAATGTTCTGGATATTTTAACCACGTCTGAACAATTGTCACACTGAGTTGAACACTAGAAGAAATAATGGATCGGACCGATAACTTGTGGTTCTGATGGAAATTATGGCTGAGCTATGGAGGTCCGAACAAGACCATTAGATGACAGCGGTGTGGATATCCCACCTGACCCACAGCCGGCATGATGTCAGAATGATGTCATCGAGTCCACGGCGCGGGGACGAGCGAGGACGGCCGGTGAGACGGCGGCAGGACGGACGCGCAGACTGAGAGAGGACTGCGTGTTCAGAGAGTTCAAGCAGACAACTCTAATCCCCCAATTTCCTCCTCTAATCATCTCTGGCTGCTCAGGGCCCGGTCCAAATCAGAAACAGGCCTGCCTCCTCCACATGGCGAGAGAGGGAGCAGCAGAGCAGCGTGCCTGTTAACACTTCAGCAACCAGAACCGCGGGACAGACCCAAACACATGCAGCCCAACAGCCGCCTTACGTCTGCTTGGATTAGATGAAGCAGAATCAAGACTGGAGTAGGTTCTGTTCTGGGTCACTATCAACTCCAAAACTCACTTGGTTGTTTAAGCACAACCTGCAAGACAACAGTTCTGCTTGTTCTGATCTCTAGTTGACCAGAACCGAAGATGCACGTTGAGTTTGAATTGGGTTAAATTGAACGGGTTCTGCTCAGCACAGAATTTCAGTTCGTGCTCAAAGCATTCTGAGCATGCTCAGTGCAAAAATTAAGAGTTGGACCATAAAGCTTAAAAATAAAATATGATTTTTTTTTAAGCTGAATCCAATTTTAATAATTTTTTGGTCATTTTCTGCTCTCTTAATATTCTTTTATTAAATCAAAAATTACAAAGAGTATTATCCAAAATGGGTTTTAAGTTTAATTAAACTTTGAGTTGAGCTGAATTTCAAGCTGAATTAATACACATGTAAAGATACCTGCTTGTAAAACACAGGATGGTTTTAAACTGTGGAAACACGACGATCGACTGGGTTACAAGTAAATACAAGACAATTTATTTTAATATTAAAAAACAGAAGTTCTAGATGCAACCTGCAAGTGTCATAAAAAAACAAAACTTGTAGGAATTAGTTTTCACGTCGGTTCTTAATGACCTGGTTCTGATGAGGACTCGGAAAGTTGTCAGTTCCTCTTAAGTCCA
>JAVLVB010000524.1:247610-276216 GCA_032876305.1 Orestias chungarensis
CACACACACACACACACACACACACACACACACACACACACACACACACACACACACACACACACACACACACACACACACACACACACACACACACACTTTCTTCGTCTCCCAGTGGATTCTGCAGTCCAGTTTGGACCTCTTGTTCCCGACCTGCTTGGTTCTGAATGACCCTGCTCTTGATTGTTTGCTTCTAACCAAACAATCTTTTTCTCGTGGACGCCGATCAGAAGAAACTGGTTCGCTCAGTCTGACTTTTTAGCTTCTTTATGTTTTTAAGTAGAACTGAATCCTGATTAACTCTATTTAATTTTCTCGCTTTAGAATTAAAACTCAACAAATGTTCAGATTTCTACCTACATCAGAACTTTGTGCAGTCATTCCCTCCAGAACCTGAATACAATGCCAAACCAGAACTGAAACTGTCTTTGGTCCCCATAAGGTAACACAGGCGAGGACACAAACAAACTCACCCACACAGTTGAACACAGTGGGAGAAGCTGTAATTAAAACTGGACCTCCCATTAAAATACGGTCAGCTCCACGAGCCTGAGCGGCCCAACGTTGGCAGAACGTGAACGTGAACAGAACGGTTTAGAGAAGATTCCCGCTGGTGTAGTTATTACCGGATAACACAGAACCAAAAAAAAGGGAGGGAGAACCGGAACCAGAACTGGGGGAGATGTATGAAACCAGATCAGAACCACAAAAACATGCACAGAAAATGTAATTACTTTATTTGGTTCTGAGGTTCATGTCTTTAGTATACAATTAACACATTTACTCCAAATTATTATCTACTGTTAAAATTGTTCTGCTTGTTCTATTCAACCCGTTTTGTTCTCAGAAGTGTGTAAACATCAGAATAACTGTCCACATGATCACAAGATAGGTGTGTTGAGCTTTACAGCTCCTTTTAAATGTAATTAATGAAATCAAAAAGCTTTATTTATCCCAAAGCGAAATTAAATAGGGTTGGAGTATCTCATTTAACTAAGGAGTTACTGTCACGGACCGTTGCCACGGCTCTGCGTTCTGGCACCGTCCGTCCGTCAAACAGCACCAGAACCCAACCACAACACAGTTCTTCAGTCTGACGGGTTCTGCTGACGCAGTTCTTCCCGTCTCAGCATTACTCACGACATATAAGCTGGCAATGGTTCAGCTGGTTCTGTCCGAATGGGCCGAGCAAAGCTGGTTTAAACACAAAATAAATCCTCTCTTGGGAAAATCAAGGAAGATTTTTATTTTATTTAAATTAAGATAATTTTTTAATGTTTTAAATTTGAAGTGAGGCTTTCTGATTACTTATGTTTACATAATTTAGAATAAAAATTTAAATGTAATAAAAAATATATATATAAAAAATCTGGAAATATAAATTTGTTTTTGGACAAACTTATATTTCTGTATCTATAATCATTAACTAGTCGCAATAAAATCTATGTTTTTTCACCAATGTTATTTTGTTAGATAGAAAACACAAAAAACGAACAATTTTCTGGTTAAATAAACTGAAACAAAAATATATGAAAAAATAAATTAAAACAAAAATAAATGTTTTTTGTTTTTAGTTCCTGTAAATGGAATAAATTTGTTGTTTCATGAGTTTAATTTTCCCCGCAGCGTCTCCGATCATTTTTTGTCAAAAATAAAATGACAATTAAATCAGATCCGCTGCGGCCTCGATTTTACAATCCGCAATAAATATATTATTTTTATTTAACTTAAAAAACGTCAGACTTTTTTTTATAGAAATAGTAATAATTAAAAACAGCAGGATAAACGGCGAAATAAAAAACACGCAGATGTCGTTTTTAGGTCAAAATATTGTAATTGTCCCAAAACAAAGCGAACCAGAACCAGAACCAGAACAAGGTCCACACACACACAGACAGGTTCGGGGTCCGAACCGAGACTCCGCGTTTGCGTGTTTCGGGTCCAAACGCCGCAGACAGTTCCGTCCAGTACCGGAGATCATTAAAGCCAGATTCTGTGCAGCTGAACCTTCCGAACCTAAAGCGGTCCGACCCGCCTGATAACCAGGAGCGCTTCCATGTTATGGCTCATTTGGACCTACGGAACACAAAGAACCACTCTGACCCCCCCTCCCTCCGTGCAGAACCGCCCCCTCCCAGCACCCACGGTGCCTGGGTTGTCAAAAAGTCGCCCGATTCGGTCCGGACCAGAACCCGGACCGCTCCACAGGAGGGAGCCGGGCTGCGGCTAGCTGCTGGCCCGCCGGGAGCGCATGCTGAGCCAGACACCCTCCAGCCCGAAAGGACCGGTCCCGGACAGCGGGCAAAAAGTGGGCAAAGCGAAACAGGGACCCACGCAGGGTGGGTGATGAAGAGGAGGCAGAGGAGCGCGGAAAGTTGGTTCAACTCACCATCCACCAGGTCCGGGCGGAGATGTCGTAGCAGAGCTGCCACTTAATGGATCCCTCGGAGCTTCTGGCTGCCATGCCGCCGTCAGACGGCCTCATCCGCTGCGCACCAGAACCCCACGGAGGAACCGCTTGTTCTGGCATGACGGCCAACATGCAGTCCGCTCCGAACCGGGAGGAATCATGGGTAAGAAAAAAAAACACACACACACACACACACACACACACACACACACACACGCAAAACAACCGACCAATCTGGTGTGGAGCCCGTGGCAAGGTGAGCAGGCAAGAGAACACCCACTCACTCTCTCACACTCACTCTCTCACCAGGGTCGCTTCTTCCTCCTCCACTCTAGTTAGGGCTTCATCATCATCACCATCTTCAGAGGTGATCCCATCTGTTAACTTTTTTGTCCCCCCCTTCACCCATAAAGCAAAAACAATTAACCTGGGGAACCAGCGGAGCTGCTGCAGAACCAGCGGAGCTGCTGGGGAACCAGCGGAGCTGCTGCAGAACCGGACCCAGGTCTATCTGAACCCGGCGGACCTGAAGGGGGTTGTAGTGAGCTGCTGTGAACCCGGAGCCACATGCTTCTTAATTCACTCTAGAACCGTTCTCATCTGGAGGAACTGTTGTATATAATAATAATAATAATAAATATTCATGCTGATTTAATAAAACCGGATTTTATTTGTTTCTTATTTTATTCTGAAAATTAAATCACCTTAATTCTAATATAAAGGGAAAAAAAATAGACTTTCAAGATTTTCAGCTTTTAATTCTACATTTATTTTAATAAAAATCTATTAGTAACTTGAAAAAGAAAAAAAAGACCCAATGGACTAAACATAATATAAAAAATAAAAGCAGTGTTTGTGCTTTTGGTTCCTTTAGAACCACTCAGATTATAACTGTACTACAACTCATCAAGATGATTCTAGTTGAGCTTTTAATCACTCTAGATTAAACAGGAAGCTAAAGTAGGGATTTAGTTGAAGACAGATTACTGATATTTATGTTATATTCGGTTCAGACGTGAAAAAAAACAACTGATTATTATTTTTTGTTCTCATCTAAAATATTGATTGTGTGTTCGGAACGTTCCTAAAAACATCCAGATAAGTTTGGGATGACTCAGATGAAAATTGGTGCCTTTGTTTAAAGTGGAGGTTCTGATCCAAAACTCCTGTGTCAGGTAGAGGTGTGCGCAGGAACGTGGCTCCGAGCTGAATGAGGCGGGTCGGGTTCCTAATCAGGGCTGGTTGGTGGTGGTGGGGGGGGGAATACCTAAAGATAAGCCGAGCCGCCGGCCCACAGTTCTTCCTTTGTGACGACAAACGGAGGAATGTGATTCAGCCGCAGATGCAGAGACCCGGCGGGTATGGCTGTTCTGGAGGTAAGGCACACCGGGGCAGGATGCTGGGCGGGGAGGGCCCGGTCAGTCTGAGGACACACTCACTGGTTCTGTGCAGAGTCCAGTTCACACCAACGTTAACTGGTGACCCGAATTCTGATCAGTACAGCAGAACCAAACTGATACAGGAAGATAATTAATCTAGTGAAAGATTAGATGTGGAAAATGTAAATAAATACAATTAACACTGGTGCTTTCATGTCATTATTTATTTATATTAATGATATATTAGTTTTTATTTGTATCAATATGAAATATATTTTTGATTATATTAGTTTAGATGCATGCTCATTTAGCTTTTATTTGCATGAAAGTTATATTTATTTATATTATAATCATGTAATACTAGTTTTTATTACCACAACTATTATTTAGGTTTAAGTTACTTTAGATTTTATTTTTATATTATTGTAAATAAATTAATTTAGAATGGTGTTCTTATAATAGTTTAGGTTTAAACTTATTTATTCATGCTTGTAAAATTAGGAAGCAACAACCTACTACTTTTCTTCATCAACTTCTGATTTTTTTGTCATTAAATAAAAATATTTTTCATTAAAATGTTTGTTTGTATTATTTGTATACCTCACATGACTTCCTAAGAGAAACATGATTTCTGGTTTGAGAATAAAATTATATATCTGTGAAGAACACCCAACACCCAAATAAAGAACATCGAGAAACAGGGTTCAATAATTCACAGGTCGTTAAGCGTTAGACCTTCGGGTTCGTGAGATGTTGTAGTGCAAAGGGGAAGAAGAAGAAAAACCTGGAGGTCCAGAGACGTTCGTAAGAAATTAAGTGAATGCACAACAAAACAAAAACGCTTCCTTTGCAACTCTTAAATATCATGAGGAGAATCATTAATGTCGCTTCACTGCAGTTAACTGGATACTTTTACTGCAGTTGTATTCTGTTTAAATAAATATTGATATATGCTAATATGAAGGGGACGAGTGAACCTGAATTATGCAAGCATTAATGCTTATGGAAACATTTGTTTTATGTGGCTTTGGCGACAACTTCTGAAGCTGCAATTAAATCCAAAGGTTACATTTCTAATGGTCTATTTTACTGACCGGTTTTGTTTCAAGCAACAGACATTTAATTAAAGTAATAATATATTATAAAGGGTTTCTTGTGAAGCATTCTAGTGAGTGACTCGAGTTTTAGCAGGAAAGTTGGGAGTGAGACATTAATCTCTTCTGTTTACATCATTATGCATTGCAAACAATTAGGCTTTAAAAAACGGGCAAAAAAATCCCCACTACTGCGCTACTGAGTGCAGAACAACCTAACCTTAATTATTTTATCTGCTTGGTTCTGAATGTTTCTAAGAGATCTGGTTGCTGTGGCTATGGAGCAGCTAAAGGCTGAAGAAATATGAAGCTTGGAGTTATTATGATATCATCTCTGTATCTACAAGAAAATTACAACACCTGTTAACTAAGCCATAAAAAAAGAAAACGCGCTTAACAAGCCTGGAACCTGATCCCTGTTTTATCACCAAATGCTCACACCGTCTTACCTGTCGACTACCTGTCGATGATCCAGAACACAAGAAACCCAGCAGAAACAGATGAATGTTTTGTCTGGATACAGTGGCATGTGGATTGGACCTGCAGAACACCAATCTCCTTGTTGGATCAGGTTATTCTGTGATGAAGGAAGAGAAAAACATTTGGTTTTGAACAACATCATAACCCCTGAAACTACTGCAATAGAACAAAACCATGCTCTATCCGATTCTCATACTCCAATAGTAGAATAATAATCAGATGGTACCAGAACCAACATCACAAACTGAATTTTTACGTGTCAATAAACCCCCACATATGTGACCCACAACCGGAAAAGTAGGAAAAAGTCACTATAGCAATTATTGAGAAAAATCATCAAAACTCCTTCTTTTATGTGGAATTTTATTTTTTTATCATCTAACAAAACTAAACAAAATAAAATATATTTAAAAAATAAGTAAAATAAATAAAATATAACATTTTACAGTTAGGGAAAAAAAACAAGAAAAAGCTGTCCAGTTTTAACAGGCAAATACCTGCAGGGATGTAAATACCTAATAGGTTTGCTAGGAGCTTAATAGGTTTTGCCTTATCTTGATAACACCCAAAATAAAAGGAGTTTGACAAAAAAATAGACAAGTAAAGAAAAATACCTATTCTCCATCTCTGGGAAGGCTTTTCTCATTATGTATATCTTTTTTTGTTTTTTACTTGATATTCTTGTGTTTACCATTATTGGAAAGCTTTGAATCCACACTTCACCTTAACTTGCTTTCTAAAATTAGCAATGCCTCCAGTAGGGGGTGCTGTGGTGTTTCAGTGTATAATCAGAAGTTTTTACTCATCAGGCTTCATTTATCTATCATGACTGTTTTATCATCAAGCATCAAAACAAAATTTCTACTAGATAACATTGTAAGATCATCAGACTTTCAAAACAATGCAATATAAAACATCTGAAGTATCTGATAATCTGTTTCAGAAGACAGGAACCATCCAAATGAATCCTTTCGCGGGTCTGAGTGACCCGATCACCTCAGAAACACCTCCACAATGAATCCCACGTTTCCTCAGTTCAGGCTTCTTTCCTGCCAGTGACCTCAGAGAGAAAGGACCAGAATGGAAACATCTGTCTAACCCCGTTAGTGGCGGATGGCGGCGCCCCCAGGCCTCACAGCGGTACGAAGCCACCCGGTACCGCACCCGGCCACTCATCCACTCATCCGTCCAGGCCTTTGAAGCTCACTGAAGCCTAAGTGTCCACATGGGGGGGGGACACACGAAGGGACGGTTCTACTGAGCGTTTTAACAGCTGTCGCTGTCGTCCCGCCACATGGAGCGGGTTCAATCGCCCCGCTTCACCAGTCCTGATGCTCCCGTTTGGACAGCGCAGAACATCAGAAGATGGCTCAAAATGTCCTCTCACCTCCTGCTGTTAAGAGAACAGTGGAAACAGAACTGCTGCTGCAGAGTCAGAACCATCACAGGGTCCCATGAGGTCTGGTTCTGGTTTACTCCACTACAGCACCAGTAGGCACCACCAACAACACTCCGAAGGGGCTCACCTCAGTGATCCATTTCTAAACCAAAACTCCTACATCCAGAACCATGTTGTCTCCTTCTGTCTCCAACTAAGAAGTCCAAACTGAAGACAGGTCCTAAATCTAAAAGGTTCTGAGTCACCTTCAGAGGAAGTTTCCGGGTCACCATGATTGATTCAGAACTCGAAGCCCCACATAATTATAAATCAAACTGACCATTAATGGTTTCTGCTCTTTATGCATCTTCTGGGTTAGGGCGCCTCATCCTTGTTTTGGTGGTTCCTTCCTTTCTAGTACTAAATAATTTCATTGTTAAGTTATGTTACAATTTGAGGTGATACTTTAAAAAAAAATTTAAAACGTATTTTTTAATTTTTTAACAAAGGATTCGCACACATAGCGACTGAGCCGTGGCTCACAGGACCCGTATGTTGTTCAGTTTAAGCTTTGAGTCGACCTCTTTATGGACAATAAACAATAATATTCTTTGCATGCTCCTGCGCAACGCTACCACTTACACACAACAGAAGAAAAAAACAAGACATTATTGTAAGCGCTACTATCTGAGGTTAAAACTAAAATTATCCATTGAATTCAAAACACACAGTTGATGTTGATATAATACAGGCAATGCTTTTCCAGACTAGGATTAATTCACTATCGGGTAGAAAAATAAGAAATGCATGAATGTAGAAAAAAATCCCTTAGACTGCATGTTTTTTAAGTCACTCTTGAGCAAAAATAAAAAATAAAAAATGGACTCAAATCTTTGTTGCACATTAAATTCCAGCTGTAAGGTTGTTTTTTGTGAATTGCCAGTTCATCTTTCTCCAACAAGGGGATTAAAACATATTTAAGGCTTTAAGACCAAAGGAAACTAAAAGTATTATTGCCTCGGGGCGTACAGTTTTTTATTTGCTTTGATGATGTTAATGTTTGGGCAGAGGTTTACTAAATTGTATTTAAAAAAAATAAAAATAAAAAGTATAATTTAATAAAGTATTGGACCTTTGATCATAAAACACAATATTTAAATTTAATAAACACTTTAATTAAATGCACAGTAATGAAATTAATTGCAATTGAACTTTTTTTATCTTAGCCTGGCACCAAAAAATAAAATAGAAAATATATATTTTTAAAAATTGATAAGTTATGTCACTGCTTTGAATCTCCAGACCCTTTTATTTTAGTGTTAGTGTAGAACGGTTCTTTGAAGACCCCTGAGGTTAAGTCCTGTATGTCAAACACAGACATCAGGACATGACTCGTTTCATCTCATCCCGATTTTACAAACACACCCAGAACCAGAGCTGCTGTACTGTAGAGTCGGCAGAGACACCAGAGCATGACTGCTGAATGTTTTGATGGTTTATACGAGCTGAAAGTTTGTTTTTAAAAAACTGGTCCAGATTCTGCCGGAGTCAAGCTGCTCAAAATGCCCTCCATGCTTTGTGTGATTTGAATGACGTCCATGAGGAGCATCCACTTCTTCATCACCTGAAGCCAAGACGTTTGGGTCGACAGCAAGCTTGGAGACTTATGAGGAGATCTGACAGAAATCTATCGCTCCAGAACCACACCTTCGGGTTTCTATAGAGACGTTACGGTCCAATTACCACAAACATGGGAGGAAAAGCAGACTTTCAGCTGCTTCCATCCACCAACCCAGATTCTGCACAAATGTCTAAAACATGACTTTAAAATCCGGTGTCGTCTTGTGGTTGAGATGAAGGCAAGAGTGGAAATTAGAACCCGCCACCTGGAAAGTGCAGGTAAATTTTAACAACGCACAAGCCACAGTGGAAGGTTTGCAATTTAAAATAAAGAAACAAGAAATGTACAGCTGACCCAGCAGGAGCAGAAGTGAGCCCCAGCTGCTGAACGTTTTAAGTCTGGCGCTACATTCACAGTTGTGGTGTTTTTTGTTTCATTTACTGAAAATAAAAACTGAAAATGGCGAGTTACATGATGAAAGTAGCTGTCACAACAAGATAACGTTTTTCTGTAGGTACATCTTTTTTTATTGGAGGCCATTCAGAAACAGGAATATCCAAATGCCATAAGGACGATCACCCAATGATTTTCTTATCTTATACAATTTGGAATAAATCTTGTGATTTATATGACTTGATTTTAATAGTGGTGGGGGGTTGTTATAAAGGCAACTGTTATGTAAAATATTTTCTGAATGACTGTCTGTTTAAATCCATCTATAGATGATGGTCCATAATGCTGGCTTCTCCTACAGGGTGGGTCGCCTACTGCTGACAGAACTAGTCAGTCAGCATTCAAAAAGAGGGGAACCAAATCCGATCCCAGAAAGATTCCCCCAACAACTCGCAATACAAAAAATTTAGATGAAGGCTAATAAAACAGCTATATTCTCATCATCATTGGTCTAAGTTACCGGGAATAAAATTCTTCGGTAGACATTACTTTTCTACATTCAGATGAAAAAACGAGAATCTGTTCTGCCGCAGAACCGGGTTCTGATGTAAAACACGCTCCACCTTGAGGAGGACCAGACCTCCACCTGACCCAGACACCGTCCCTCTCAGATTAATGAGAGCTCTCCACCCTGTCGGACCCGCATGGCGTCCTTCAAGGCTATTTATACCACACGACCTTTCTCCGTGTCTTAATGGATCAGAACAAACTCATCAATTGTGCCGTGTGATGCCTGACGGTCATGTTGGCGCCGAACATCAAGGCTTGGGAGTAATATTCCTGAGAAGAAACAAACAGAGACAGCTCAGCTCGGTCCAAACATCAGGCCCCCGAAGACTCTGAGCGGCAGCCAAATGACACCAGGCGGTGCCGGACGCCAGCAGAACCGCCACTCTGCACGCAAAACAAGATACTGCTCAGTTAGTGCTGGCACGAGAGCAGACGGGTCCGGCTGGTGGCGCCGCTGACGTCCGACGCTGGCACATCAGCGCTGATCAGAAAGAGTGGCGGTGAATGGCAGCCAAGCTCATCATCCTCACAGCCTGTGACAGCCAGAACCCCCACCACCACCACCAGAGCCAGCAGCATGTTCTGACCAGAGGCCGGCCCAGTTGTGAGAGCAGCTTCTGCGTTTCAGCCTGAACGATAAACTAGCAGTTCATCGTCCAGAAACGCTTCAGATCCGATCAGAACCTTGTGCTTGTGCAGAAGAGACTGGAAACTATTCTTTTAGTTTGTTTAAAGCATTAAAAAAACCGGGACAGTCCCTGGGAGATGACAGTAGTTCTCAAGAGTCCAGACCTCAAGACTTCCACATTTAAAATGACCCAAAGCTTCTCCTCAGAACCAAAATTCGACCCGAACAAAAAAAACTGCATATTTAACCATCAGAGAGGAAAATCAGCTCCTGTAGCAAGCGGGTCAAAATGCACACAGAACCTTGAGTCTTGTTTTCAGCTATCAGATCCTCCGATCAATGAAACAAAGTGTTCTTTAAGTCAAAGACATTACAAGAAAAAGGCTGAACAGTAACGATTCTGTAGACGCTTTTTTCTGAACCAGAGAACTGACTTAAAGCTTTTAGTTTACTTCATCCACACATGGGCTGACTGGACTGGGCAGAACATATCCAAAAAGTTCTGTAGGAGCAGAATTTGGATGTTTCATAAGGAGCAGAGCAGTTGCACTCTTGTGGACTGGCCCGGTTTTGTTGGACCATCAGGGAGTTCTGTGAGGAATGTATCAGACTCTAATGTACTCAAACCAAACTGATTGCTCAAACCCAATCAGAATCGGGGTTTAATAGTATGAGGAAGTTCTGAAGAGATCCTCTGACACGGCAGTTTGCAGGCTGGTCTTTCCAGGCCGAGGGTTCGATTGAAAGCCAGTTCTTGGATTTCCCTCCTCAGGATAAAGCATCCTTTGTTGCTGCTGAGGCTGAAGCTCACAGAATACCTGCTCTGCCCGCCCCCCCCCGGGTCCAGCCGGGCCTCCCGGGTCCTGCAGCCTTGAAAGCTCACTTTCATTGCAGCTGCCTTTGAAAGTTCCCCCTGGAGGCGGCCCCGGCAGCCGGCCCGCTCAGGGTTCCTTTCATCTGCCGATCAGGTCCGAGGCGGCGGCCCTGGATCAGCCCGTCCATCCCGACGACAATACGGACCGGGCTTTTTTGATATCCGATCAGCTGCTTGTCCTGATAGCAAGTCTCCGACTCTCTTTGGCCCAGCCTGCAGCGAATGACCCCAGGTGTGCCAGACGGAAACACAGGGGTACTGGCGCCATCAAGAGGCGACGACATTCAGCTGCACAGGTAAGAACATCAGGAACACCTGGGGAACAGTTCTGCTGAGGATCAAAAGTAGGACCAGTTCCTCTAGGGAGTAAAACAGAACTTCCCATCTATGGAGGTGTCCTATTCCTCCTGGATCTTCCAGCTTCTCCGGGGTAGGGGTTGCTTACAATGCAAACTGGTTTAATTGGTTTTACAGGTGGAGAGCAGCGGTTCCATTAGTGAACTTAGTGAATAGTTTTTAAATATACCTGACTTTTTTCAACTTTATACAGAGACAGAAACAATAAGTAAAAACAGTCATATCGGATTATTGTCTCTGAACTAAATACATCTCGCTATTCGGGTGTCGAATGTCCGTTGAAGAGTTACAGACAGGAGGATTCAAAGCGCGTCTGGTCCGCAAGGGCATCCAGCGAGGAGTTGCTCCCACTGAAGTGAGGACTTGCTGGATCAGAACCCGTTTGGTCCACTAATCAGTTTAATTGGGAGAAATTTTACATAATTTCAAAGCTTTGGCTGAAGCGGCACTTGTAATTTCTGTCTCAAGCCTCTAGATCAACATCCGAACCTTGAGGCGTTTGATTATGCACCAGCGAGCCGACAATTCAGGAGGAAGAAGTTGTCAGACTGTGCGCTTAAGACACAGGAGACGAGTCTTTCATAATTTAAGCCCAATTATATAATTTCACTCTTAATATGTAGTTACTGGAGCAAAGACACCTTTGAAAGCTTTCATCTCCTTGTTGTGTGATGGGACAATATGGGTTCTCTTTTCAGCTTGTTCAATATTAATAAAACCAAAATAAAACCGAAAGCAACAAAATTTCATATAATTACAAAATGACAAGTTTTTTTTCATGACAGATAATGGACAACTCTATTGTAATCTCTATTGGATATGTTGATTTTGTTCCAATAAACATAAGAGACAACATAACTATCTCAGGTTATCATCTCAGAAGGATGAGGAGACATGAAGAGATGTGGACACTCAGGAACTGTGCTCGTTCCTTAATGTTAAAGGTCTCCTCAAGGTCTTCATCTCTCTGGTTGAGATTGCTTTATTAACATTTACTGATACTCATAGTATACAAACATTTAGAAACATTAAGGTTTAGAATATCCTTCGCTTTTTCTGCCCTTCTTTAATTGCAGTTATTTCAACTTTTAACTTTCTGCTCCTTTATGTTTTCTGTCCCTTCAAACACCCAGACGGTTTGTGCTGATCGAAACCTGTACTGAGCCAGGTTTAGGTTCTGCTGAAGGTTTTTTCCTGTTAAATGGGAGTTTTTCCACTCCACTGTTGCTACATGCATGGTCACCATGAGGGTCTGCTGTAAATAGCAATGAAAACAAAAGCTATCGAATTCTGCAGGTAATGACTCGATGCAATCTGCCAGGTTTCCTGAGATTGAAAACTTTTTTTTCAATTGCTGAAAATGTATGAATGTATTTATTATTTGAATTAAATTAATTTTTCTTAAGTGCCTCGAGACAACATCTGTTTCAAATTGGCGCTGCATAAATAAACTGAAGTGATTTTAAAGGCTGGTTCTGCCTGAGAACGTGAGTTTTAAGGAGAACTCTGATGGAGCCACATCACATTAGCACTCAGGTCCTTGTTTTCTAACAGATCAGCAGAACTGTAAAGTTGGAGAACCAGACCGGACTGGACTTCCAGCTAATTGTGTTTGTCTCACCATAGCAAGTGAAACCTCCCTCTGATCATCATCCTGTGTACGCATGCATTGTCTTCACGGCGTCAGAAGAAGCCCCAGTGGAGCGAGAGCGGCATGGACTCCACTGCATGTTAATGCACCCTGCAGGTCCGTTTTTAGCATCCCGACCCGCCTGTCTGGTACGGTCATCACGGCTGACCGCAGGCCGCCACCGGGCCGGCCCGTTACTCCCTCCGCCCCCCCTAGTTTCTCAGATGTTTAGCATAATTAATGTGATGGACCCACAATGGAGCAGAGTCAGCTCAAGCCTCCTGCCACTGGGAATCACATCCTGGTTAACGCGGCTGTGGATGAGATGCAGCAGCCTGGTCCAAATGGATCCCAGTTCAGCCAAAACACTCTGAGTAGCCACGATGCTAAAGATTCTCAAAGGAACCAAGAAGCAGAAACTGCAGGGCCTTCATTACAGACTGTGTAACTGAACCCAACTCAATCAGCGTCCAAACAGAACTACCTTTAGTTTAGTTTTTCAACTACATTCAGGTATAAATATAAAGCACCACCAGTTGGCCCTCTGACCTGCAGCGCCCTGAAAATCAGAAATCCGACAATACTGCCACTCATCTGCACACCAGAGCCGCTGTGGAGATTAGTGGCACAGTTCAATTCAAATCTTCTTTATTGATTGACCCTAAATGTAACCCTAATTTGCTGTAGCTGTCTGTATTACTGCAGATCTCTGCAGTAATACAATCTTAGCCTCTGACACAAGACACTCATTTAATGATGAAGAGGACATTAAGGGTTGAAAATAATTTTATTCATTTAATGAATGTTCCGTCTTTGCACACCTTTCTATGAAAGGTCCACAAAAATCGACCCCATTTCCTTCATTTCGCTCCTTTTTGTTCCTACTTTACATCTTTTAAACTCATCTGAGAATAGTGGCTTCAGTTCAGGTAATTCTGTGTTTTATTCGGCAATGTAAACCAACTTGTTGCTAAGATTACACATAATCACAAGAACAACAACAAAAAGTGTCTGCAATTATTACCCCACCTGCACACCAATCAAAAGAAGAGAGAATAATCATCCAAAAAATTTAAAAAATAAAAGATTAATGGTATATATTTGAAAATACTGGTGAATAAAGATATTGGGTGTGACACATGCCGGTTTTCTTCTTTCCACTATTTCTAATCTAGGCTTCCTGCTCTAGGTGACCTTTAACATTTCTGGAAATGTAATTTGCTTCCAGTGTAAACTTTTGATGCTGTGAGACTTTGTCCTTCTGAATGGATATTACATCATTATGAAACAAACAACTTCAGAAATCTTAAAACAAGTCAGCATACAATTAATGCACTCTAAATAGTCTTTCTGGATATTGCGCAAAATGATACTTTGAAGACAATTTATTTATAATATTTGGTGTCAGAAAGCAGCACTAACATACTGTTAAACAAGGTGGAGGATGTATGATGCTGGGGTCTGTTTCTACACCAGAGATTCCTGTATGGAAAATGAGTCATCATCAGGTATGAGTAGGGATAATGATCCCAAACATGCTGCCTCAAGAACAAACAAGGTTCTGCAGACACCGAACCCGCCTCCTTTCAGAACCATCTCAGTTTCCAGATCTAAAACCGTCCAAACAAGCATTAGATGCCCCCATAAATAGTCTTCTCCTTTATCCGACTCCCTTTTATCTTCTCTAACCTTGACTCAGCCTCTCTATGAGTGGTGTTAACAGGCTTGCTTTGTCTTACTCTCCCAGATCCAAACCAGTTCTTCCCTCGCCTAAGGAACCCTAAACCAGGTCTTCATTGAGCAAGACCGGGTATGATTTAACAGCTTGATAACTAGCTCGGGTGTTTCTTCACCCATCAACCTGCTTATAACCTCAGCAAACAAACAAGTTGTACGGCCGAAATCCTAACCGGGTCAGAGGAGGTTCGGTAATGGAGGAATCACTTCAACCTCCTCACTTCAGGCCTGATGTTTATCAGGATGTTCTTACCTTAGCATAGACCAGCTGGAAGCCAACAGGCATCCCATCTTTATCACCATGGAGGTAAAGATGTATTCCTTTGGCTGCAGCTTTAACCTATAGAGAAAAAAACAAAAAGGAACCGTAATTAATGTTTAACAACATTTATTCTAACGAATTAAATCCAATTAACTTTAATCAAAGCCTGTTTTCATCTCATCAGTTTCTGTTCTTTCTACTGAATAAAACATTTAACGTTCGGTTCCAATAAAAGTACTGAGGACAAATACTGCTTGTGAAAGAACATATCAGTATAAAACAAGCTTGCATTTAATCATATTTCTTTCTTATTTCTTGTCATTGTAATACAACAGAGGGAAAAAAATTAAAAACATCTGGCAATTGGCAAAACATAATTTATATTAACTTATATTAACAGGATCTGAAACTGTGGTGACCAGAATCGGCCCACAGGCTGGTTATCGGCCCCTGGTTAAAAACACCTGGATCAAATCATGGTTGATTAGCAGATGAAGACCAGCTGAGGAGATAGTTGGACCATCTGAATCAGCTGTGATGGAGACAGACACCTAAACCTGGCTGGACAATCCTGGTAAAAACAACGTGATCTAAGTCGGGGTCACTCTCCTGGTGTTCACTTTAATTGATTAACTAAACCACCCATAGCCAATCAGTGAGGTCAACAGTCAAAAGGACATCTATCACTATATAACTCCAATAAAGACAACAGGAAAAGACGCTGGTTTCTTTGCTTTGGGTTAGGTTAATAACTGATAAAGCAACAAACCCACCTGGATCCTGAACCAGATTACTTTTTTGATTATGTTCCCCAAAACAAATTTCTGGTAGGATGACCTTTCCAACATGGCGGCAGACTAAGGGCTGAGCTAGCTAAGCAGCCTCAGTGCTGCTGTAAATAGAAATATGAACAACTTTAAAAAACGATATACCTTATTTTATTTACACAACACAGAATAAAATTCAAGTGTATATTTGTTTCAAGACACAACTGGAAAATATAAATTTTAACAAAAACAATGGAAATCAGGGCGTTAGCGTGTGGCTAACCCCTGGCTAAATGCTACTCCTAGAAACTTACCCAAGATTCAGAACTCCAGTAAACTACAACAGTAACTTAAATTTCTGTAGTTTTTCTTTAAGCAAGAGTAGGACAAAAGTGTTACTGAAATTGAGTTTATGGAAGCCCTCTGTCCACTGCTGGTATCAACACCTCCAGTTCTTCTTAGGAACAATTAAATCATTTTTAGAGGAACATTAATCTTATTTTTAATTCAACAGGAAGCTTTGTTTTTATTAAATAAATATATTCAAATATTAATGATGAATTAAATGTTTAAGTAACTTAATGAACCTATCAATTATTAAATGTGAAAATTATTCAAAATCTGTTTAGAAAAATATAAACTGCACATACAGTTATTCATTCATATAGTTTATTAAATTATATACATTTAATTTTACTTACTTAATGTGTTATTTCATTTGGTCCACAGGTAAACTGTTAGGATCTATATTAATTGTATTATTGAACTAAAATAGTAAACTACATTTTATTTTCTTTAAAAATGTAACTTTTAATACATGAAATGTACATATTTACTTTTATGTTTCATAAACTCTAGACAAAATACAGTAACTTAGATTATTTCTTAATTTATAAATATTTTCAAAAAAAGGCTTTACTATTCTTTTAAAATTTTATCCAAACGATCTCATGCATAAATATTTATTTCACAAACATTAAATTTTTAGTGAAAAGCCTCAGCTGGAGAATCAGTCCATACATTCAATGATGTAATAAAACTAACTCCTAGAATCTACAACACTGATAGATGTTAGAGGTCAGAAAGTGATTGAAGATGTTTTTATTAGAGCTATAAGCTGTCATTTCTAATAATAAACAGTGTTTTTCTATATTCTCCATACATACAGAATTAATATATTCATGGACCAACATGGAACCGTAGCAACACATCGTCTCTATGCTGTTTCTTCATCATCAGCGGTTCTGTGTGAGATCAGCTACAGTCAGCACTATTGAAGCTTTTTCTGTGTCCGATTCCTTCCTGGTTTTGGTTGCAGTGTTCCAGGACAGCTCCCAACCTTTCGCAGGAAAACGTGGGAATGTCTCTGAAGGAGGGATGTGAAGCATGCTGTGCTACACAGCTGAAGGTTTACCGTCTGCAGCCTGCCAGCTCTTTCTCTTGGCTCTGTGTCCGTCAGCCTTCTCCACCGAGAGCAGATTAACAGCCTGGCAGTGGTCCCTCCTAACCCCATGAGAGGATGAGGCCTACTCTCTATGAGCCGGGCCCGGAATCAGGGCTCCCTCCATACACAGCTTTTAACACCCAGACGCCCAAAGGATGAAGCTGAGAGAGATCCAACTCTCTGCAGAACTTTATCTCTGCCCTCCTGCTGCTCACCAGAACCTCTCAATAAAAACCTGCAGCCAGACCCGGCTGAAGGTCAGTGGACTGAAAACAAAGCTTGGCCCGGTATGAGATGCCTGGCTCCGTCCTTCTGGTTCTCCTCTGGGAGGGGCATCCAGCTGAGGGCTCCATCACCATTATCATCTGCTTCCATTGGGCTCTGAGCCCTGAAATCTGATCTAAAAGCGTTCTGCTACCAGTCAGGTCCAATTGTACCCGTCTGGAGATGAGATATCGCTGAGAGGTATCGGATCGGGACCAAAACGAAGTATTCTGTCTGAATGAGGAAACAGAAATCTGTGACTGAGTTAAAACTGGAACATCTCAGGAATGAAACGGGATTAGTGAAAACTGTCTGTACCATCTGAACCATTAGGGCCCAAGTCCAAGGAAAATGCAAGTAAAGTATCTGCTTAAGAACAGTGTGGTTGTAATCTGGGAAACACGGCACATTAATTGGTTCCCTTGTTAAACCCTCGCCTTTACAGGCTTAAAGATTTGAACATCCACTTTTTGGGGGATTGTGATAAGAAGGTAAACAAGAAAGAAAAGAATAAGGATTAGACCTGAATAATTTTTTTTAACCTGCAGTGTGGCTCACCAAAACACGCTTCTATATGGATGACCTTTCCAACATGGCGGCGGACTAACGGCTAAATTAGATAAGCACAGCTATGAACAGAAATAGGAACGCATTAAAAGAGATACATACATATTTTTACTTACATCTTTTAAACTTGGATAAAAATATAATTATTCACTCATAATACAACAATGAAGTCTAAATTACATTAGAAACAAAGAAGGTCAGGCTGTTAGCATGGCAGCTTCCCTTGCCAGGATTGTGATGATAGGATAAACATTACGACAAAGAACAACGGTGTGCATGTTATGTCACTGCCAAATAATCCACAAGCTTTTTGTGTGTGTGTATTCCAGCATAAATGCTGTCAATCTGATTGTTTCAGACAATTTTCCCAGATTATACTTAAAGATTGTTTGCTTTTAAGAAATAACGAACATATCAGCCTGCTGTGTCCTGGTGATGCAATGAAAAAGCCCCAAAAGAGCATCTAACCTTCACGCTTTCAGGCTGGTAAGCTGAGGGACGTTTGGATGAACCATGCAATCAGCGCATGCGGGACATCCACATGTTATTTCCTTAGAAGTTGTTTTGTGAGGGGTTTTGTGTTTGTTTGTTTGGCTTTTATGCGTCTGTTGTGCCATCCCTTTGAGGTCAGGAGGTCAAACAGGTCTAAAACAAGGTCGGAACCATCTTTGGTGAAGGTTATCGATCTACTAACGCAGCAGGAGGTGTTAGTGTCCATCAGAGAGGTAAGAGGCCCGCCACGGTCTCTCAAGAGCCTCAATGAGAGGAATAGGGTCAGCAGCAGGTTGGGGTTTAGTTTTTAGCCTTTTTGATGACTTCTGTGATGTTGACTGACCAAGAGTAAGTTCTAAATAACATCTTTGCACAATTTAACTTTAGTATGTTGATCCGTAGACATTGAAGGACTGTTGCAAGAGGAATCAGATATTGATGGCAGACCGTCACATCGGCTCTCTCTGGTTTGCCTCCTTGTAACTGCTGCTTCAGTAGATCTGAGTGTTTTTAACAGGGGAATTGATCAAACACCACTGAGAACTACAGCTGTGCATGAAAAACTCACTTGCTGCACTCAGTAGCATAATTAACATCGACCGCCATCGCCAACACAATGTTGGCCGACGTCTGGTATGAAGACATTCTGGTTCAGGCCCAAGAGTCTTAAAACCTGGCTTTAAAGAGATCCGACAACATTATCCTCTCAAATGTCCTTGATTTTTTTTATGCTTTTCATTAATAAAACAGTAAAAAAGCTGAATTTTTTGCACCTGTTTTATCTTCCATACCAGATCTGATAGAAGAGTTGATATTCGTTAATGAAAATTCCTCTTACCTGATGTTTTCCCGCAGGGTCAACATGAAACCCTGGAACAAACACAAACTGGCGGAAATCTTGTCCTTTTGACCTGAAGATCAGAGTTTTGGGGGAACATGTTTTTACCGTTCCTTCATCAAACCCGTCCCTGCTCGGCATCACGCGGCCGAGAGGAAGCAGAAAATATGTGTAGAATTAATTTGAAGCAGATTCTGGCTGCAGGCGGGATGAAATATTTAAATTATTCTGGACCGAAGCCACGGCTCCGTGTATCAGAGTGGGCTGAGGGCCCGAAGCTTCAGGACGCACGGATGGAAGCGCAACATATTTAAACACTTAGAGGCGGTGGGGCCTGCAGGCTCAGCCTCCACGTGAGCATCACCATCCTCCACCTGCTCGCCGCAGACGACTCCATGATTTCTGATTAGAGGAGATTAATGCTCCTTCACAGCATCGGCCACTCGTTAACCAGGCATTTAATTAGTGTCGTTAGCCACAGTTTGTCCTCCTCTGAACTGCGCCGTTTGTTTCTCTGGAGTCTGTGTGGCTGACAGGGAGAATACAGACATGGATCACTCTGATATGGGACAAACATAAACTAGAGGTCTGTCCCTCTTCTGATGGTTTGCATTCTTTACAGTGACTGTATTCAGGCAAAAAGAATAAGATTAACTTTTAATCAGGAAAATAATCAAAGGAGGAATACATTTAAGGAGTTCCTGAGATTGCAAGTTTGACCCAGCGAATGCTTTGTGGCATGATGTTGGAACAGACATCTCATCTTGACTATGAGCAAAACCAGAGACTATTGTAGATTTCAGGAAAAAAAGGGTCAGATCAACCCCTATTTCCATCATAGGAGAAGAAGTACAGATGGTTGAGGAACACATATAGTGTATTTGTGTGTTTATCTGGACAACAGACTGGACTGACGCAACAGTGAAGCCGTCTCCTCTGCCATCATCTGTTGGGGCAGCAGCCTCAGAGCAAGGGAACTAAAAAGGCTCGACAACCTGATAAAGAAGGCTGGGTCTGTTTTGGGGACAAACGTGGAATCTCTGGAGATGATGATGCAAAGAGGGATTTTACATAAAATCAAGAATATCATGGAAAACCCTGAACCTCCTCTTCATGAGACTGTTATTAGAAAACAGTGTCTGTTCAGTCAGAGGCTTAAACAGCTTAGTTGTGAAACAGACCGCTACAGAAGATATTTCCTGCCCATAGCCATCACCATCTAAAACAACTCCTCAGTTATGAGTTACTCCGACACCATTTAATTTCCCTTTGGAATAAATAAAGTATTTTTGATTAGATTTTATATGATAAATTCATCTTTATGTAGGTTTAGTTGTAGAAACCAATTTAATCACCATCAGGTAAAACTACTGGACCTGGTACCTCACGTGCCGTCTGCAACCTCTTTGGTTCTGTTTGATTGCGTTCTGACGTTTTGACCAAACTCCCAGATTAAACTACAGGAAGAAGCTCTGATCTTGTCCTGATGTAATTTGAATAAGGTTTGGAACTTTACAGTCCTGCTGGGATAATTATCAACAGGGTGTGGTTAAAGCAGTCGCATCTGATGTTGCTCGGAGACTCTGATTGATGATTGATTCTTTCTCCAGAATCAGAACTTCAGCGGGTCCCCTGAAGTTAAAAGTGCGTGAGTGCAGCCGAGTCGGCATGTTACACGCCCCCTCCCCAGTGTGTCGCTGAAGACACGCTGTTCTCTGCTGCTGCTAGCATGTATAATACATGTGTAAGCATGTTAGGGCGTCAGCTGGCAGCAATGGGTTCTGTTCCTTTCAGATTGTTTTGTCTGCACAGAACTCTGAAGAACTGGTTCTGAACTTCAGTTTTTTTAATATTTGAGCACTGGTTCTGAACATCTGTAAACTGGACCTGTGTAGAACTTTCCTTAAACAGGTTTAATATTTGATAAACTTTCTCTGTAACCTCTGAAACAAAAGGACATTTCAGAAATCCAGCAGCTGGGGAAAGAACAGTCCACCACTGAGCTCAGAGGTCATAGGGGTCAACTCATTCACAGAATAGTCAGGCCATGCTTTACATCTCTGAATGGAGCTATGTGGACCGGAACCAGTAGACACCCGATTCAAACAGGAGATCTCTTTCCATAGATCCAAAGAGCAAACCTTCATTAACTTCACCTCTACTGGGGGAGCAGTCTGGTCCAGATCTCAAGACCTCTGAGATCCTGAAGATTCTTGCTGAACATCACCGCCTTCCAAGCGGCATGGTGTTGGACAAAGAAATGATCCTGAGGAACCCAGTTCACCCAAGGTGTCCGCTTGAGGCGTTACGGTTGTTGTTAGACACCAAATAGTTTCCGCTTAAATATATCCACTCACAAACAGGCTGACAAATCAGCATTCAGTGAAGGTCCTCTGCAATTAGTAATACCAGAGTAAACTAGAGACTGAGCTGAATCAATTTAGAGTTCATTCTGGAGGTTCATAAAGATCACAGGAAATCTAAAACTAAAAACTAAAAACCTACTAAATAAAAGATATGAGGATGAGGACCAATCAGACACTCAATTAAATAGATCCTAATTCATGCTGCAAGACATAAAATGTTTAGATGAAACATCCAGAACAATCTTTATTTTCTTTTTCCTGATAAATTAAAGTTGGAAACTCTTAAGTGTGTTTTTCAAACATCTAAATCTTAGCTGGCTCTGTCCAACCAATCAGGCAGCCAGTTCCTTACGATTAATGGTGTTTTTCTTCAGATCAGAAAATACAACTCTAATGAAAGGTATGTATAAATCTGGAATCAACATATCTGAAAAATTCCAGAAATCAATAGGAATGCATGGACAAATCTTAAAGAGATTGATGTTGATGTTCTTCAGAAACCAGATTTAAGCCTTGTCCACACAAAGCTGACATCAGGGATATCGAATAATTTATTTTGTGCTTTAGTCTTTCATCCCTACAATAAGTAGGGATGAAAACTAGGATATTTTAAAACTGACAATAATGGACATTTGAGAAACCTCGGTATTTGTCTTTATAAAAAGAGAGTTCTAGGGTCCCTCACATAAGTCTGTGAGGAATAATGCAGCTCTGACGTCACAAATGCGACCGGTGTCGTTGTTTTGGAGAATTAAGTGAAGAAATATATAATAATATATTAGAGAGGTGCAAATTACTTGTTGGTTCTTTTTGAGGTGAACAGGAGGGTCCATGTTTCATTCCTTACAGGAAGCCATGGTTGTTTGACACATCCTTATTGGCTGACCTAAGTTTTTTGTTTTTGTTCGGCACGTTTAAGATAACGCTCTGTGGTGTATTTGTGCGTATTCAGGCGAATGAAAACTTCTTCTAAAATAATCCTTTTTTGTATAATATTCTTTTTTAAATAATGTGGCGGAGAGATATTTGTTTGTTTTTTAACTACCCAGATCTGTGGAGACAACAGGCTTTTTCCAGATTCAACGTTTTTACTTCACCTGACATGATCAGCATGACTCTTGCAGACTTTAATAATTTTGATATATTACACAGAGAACAATATTTGTCAAAAGCATTTGATCCATCAATTTATAATTATTGTGTTACATAAATATTAACCTGTCTTCAAGGAAAGAGGGTTCTGCATTTTAATTAAATAAAGAAAGGTTTTGCAACGATGGTGAAGATCAAACGCTGAAACGGACGGACAGCTTGTTATTTAATTTCCCTTCGTGATAAAGTATTTTTGAAGGTTGCACAGTGGTGTAGAAAGAAGGCTGTCCTGTCTGTGTCTGTTTTGCACTGCGATGGACTGGGGATCTGTCCAAGGTGTATCATCCCTCTCGCTCGATGTGCACTGGAGATAGGCACCAGTGGGTTGAAAAAGGGATGAATGGATGGAAAGTATTTTTGATTTGTTTGATTTTCTGTTGCAGTGCAAATATCTGAGATTTTATATGTAGGGTGTTGTAATTCGATAATCATTTTATGGCTGATATCTGACCAATATATGATATCAGGAGGAGATCGGGACACCCCCAGTAAAAAAGTGTTGTCTTGGACTGGGGACCCAGTTCATCACCCAGAAACTGGTTCTGATGGATCCATCACCCCACCAACCTGAGGTCAAGATAAGACCAACTTACCTGCAGCAGAGGTGCTGCTGATCCGACCCTATGGTACCGTAGCTGCAGCCAGTACATTCAGCAGCAGCCCCAACATGTGGCGCAAACCTGGACCCACGAAGACCGAAGGCTGTTGGACCCGAGCGTTCCTGAAAGCAGCTTCCTGTGTTCTGTGGTCAGTCGCTGTTATTAGGTCCAATCAGCTGCTGTAAACACTGTCAGCTGGGCTGTCGGGAAGCTCATTCACTCGTTCACAGTTACCTTAACCTGCCGCTCAGAGGACGCCATTCTAACAGCTCACAGATCGGCTGCAGAGAGCAATATCTAGCAGGGAGACACGTGGGCTGCAGTTCTCCAGGACAGAAGCTCCAGTGTGGGCCATTTCTGGGTTCATCCCAGGTCCCAGAAAAGTAAAGATGACCCCGCTGGGATCCCCCTGACTTTCCAGACGCTGCGTTCTGCGGCCTCTCATCCCCAAACAGCCTCCAGCTGCAGCTCAGGCTCAAACCGCTTCAGTTTAACATCCCTTCATGTAAAAGCAGAGCCGCCGATGGCCTGCAGCGTTGCTCAATGAGCCGATCTCAGACCTGCAGTAGATCCCAGCGCCTCGGGGTCAGACATGACCCACATTGACACGCGGAGCAGATGATCTGCAGCCTGATGATTGCTGGGAACCATCGGGGTCTGGAGTGTGAGCGTGGGCTGAGCGTTTGGAGGACATTTCCATTCCAAATGAGAGGACAGGCTGCGGCGTCACTCGGCGCGTTAACGCGTTGCCAGAGAGCGGAGAGGGTTCATCGGGATGACTTCACCTTCCAGACTGGAAACAGGTTGAAGACATTAGCCAGATCAATTTCACGCTCCAGAAAGGCTCAAAATATGAGTCAGATTTTAATCAGAGGATAGATTTACCATCTAAAGATTTATTTAGAACAGATAAAAAGCCTCTGAGCCAAGAAACACAGATATGAAAGTAATGTCAGTGAATTTTAAATGGGCGTGAATCTAAGTTAGATCAGATTTCTGAACCCTGCTCACAGATTCATATCAGTTCAGGTAAACCTTAGGTTTTCTGCTAAACTTCAGCTCACAGAAATGTCAGGCTGCTTTCTAGATAAAAGATTAAATGAGAAAGAAACCAGGTTATAAGTTAAAACTTGCCACAGAACATGACGTAAAAAGTTTAAGTCTGAAGGACTTTAAAGACAAGAATGTTGTGGAACAAAAAGTTGAGCTGATCTTACAGTATAATACCTATAATGCTCATTTGATCTTTTGTTTTATGACCAACATGTTTATTTTTTTAAATCTTTCTAATGTTGTTTATATCTGTTTACTTGTATTTATGTGCAGTTTTTGTGACGCACTTTATGACAATTAGATGTTTGTGAAAGATGCTATAAACCTAACCTACTGCACAGCAATTTGCAACCACCAATACTTCAGTTCACTTTATTTTACTGTTTAAAGTTTACATTTATATTTTATCTTTCACTCTAGATTTTATATGCCAACATTTTTTATTTACTTTATTCGTTTTTTTAAATGTATATTTCATCAATAAAAGAGAGAACTGTAGAATAATTCATTATCAGTATTTTAAGAACTTAAAAAGTATCCCATGTGTTAGTGAATTTATATATATCGGCCCTGATGTAATTGACAATAAAGCTGACTTTGACTTAAGCGGGTTATTGCCTGTGATCTGCTGCTGCACCAGCAGGGGGAGTGCTCCTCATTCTCACTAAACACCTGGGCAACACTCTCAGGTACCTGTGCAAGACTGCAACTGCGGCTGGTAAACAAACAGCACAACTAAGGTGACCAGCACTCTAAAATACCTGCCAGGACCTGGAGAAACCCTCCCTCCATCCATCCATCCATCCATCCATCCATCCATCAGTGCATCCCTGTCAGTCTCCATCAGTCTCCATGGTGACGGCTGCTCAGATATGCAAAGCAGTGTGTCTGGACTCGGGCCGAGCTGTCAGGCGTCCTGTAGCTGCGAGGGAGGCCGACCTAAATCTATGCTAATTTGACATTTCCAAACTCATTTGCATATGTCCACATCAAAATTCCTCCTGTCCTGTAATCTGTCCTTTTTCCTCCTCTTCATCATTAAAACAACACTTACTGTCACAGAAACTCTTTGGGTACAATAAATTAAATTATAATATAATATAATATAATATAATATAATATAATATAAAATATAATATAATATAATATTATATAATATAATATAATATAATATAATATTATATAATATAATATTATATAATATAATATAATAAATGCAAGTTATGGTATATTTGAGTTTTTCCATATTTCCAAATAAGTTTGAATTTAATTTCCACAAAAATGTTTCTATAAATAATATTTAATGCTTTTTTTAAACATAATTTTATACATTTTCTCCCAGATTATAAAATGTACTACGTTTCTTTTTGGAAAAGTTTTTGTCTAAAAATGAAATGATATGAAATATTCTTTTAGAAAATTACTAATTTCTTATAGTAGAGTGCAGACACTCTGAGTGTTAAATTTATAATATAACATAATATAATATAATATGATATAATATAATATAATATAATGTAATATAATATGATATAATATAACAGTTTTAAGTGATTTTCTATATTTTCTCTCATATTACAATATGTATTCATTTTCTTTTTGGAAAAGTGTTTTCTTTATTGTAAAATGTAAAAATAAAAATACATTTGTTTTGTTTTTTTAATGATAAATATCTTAAAGTAGAGTGCAGAAAATCTAATAAATAAATAACTTTTAGATCTATTTTACTTTCATTGTTTTAAAATCTAAAATAGAAGTAAATGTGTTGCGTTTTTTATTTTCTTACAGCAGATATGTATAAAACCTTTTTTGTTCTCAATGTTCTGTAACATTTGCAGCGTTATATGATTGTTAATAGGTAGACTGAGGGCAAAAATGGCCCCTGCCCTAAATTTCACCTAATCTCACCTAAAAACAGCAGTTCTTCTTTCGGGCCTTTGGGGTCCCATAAGCAGCGGTCCTCACAATTTATGAGTTGTAGGAGAAACGGGCCTCACAAGTTGATAAATGCAAACACATAAACACACACAGGGAAGCCAGCGGCCGGGTCAGCTGGCAGCTCAGCTCCAGTTTTGGCTTCGTCATCAGCAACATTTGCACAGAGTCCTGGTGTTGGCAGGTCAACCCCCCCCCCTCGGTTTAATCCTCCTTCTGGTTGCAGGTTACACACCTACAAGCTTTTAAGGGGGGGTTGTCCCAACACACACTTCGTCTCTCACACACACGCACGATCACAGGCCTGATGTCAGCTGGCTGTGAAAGGCGGAGGCTGACCGCTTGCTGTGATGAAGCACCAACTGGGCTCTGGCCAGCAGACTGGAGCTCCGCCACTCCGCTCCGTCCTGCTACTGCTGCTCCAGCCAACATCCTCCACCTTCCTCCTCCTCCTCCTCTATTGACTCTGGCTGAAGATGAGAAATTGCCATCTCTTCCGCAGCAACAAGTGTCTCTGAGATCACGAAGATTTGTCCTCTTAATACTAGCAGAACCGCTTTAATCTCAAGAGGAGGAGACGGAAGATGCCGCGGCTCGGTCAGCTCCAGCCGGGCCTTCCTCTGCAAAAACGCGTCTGCAGTGGAGGAACTCTCAGGGGTCGTGGGGTCAGGGGGGGAGACGGAAACAGACTCTGGCTGATGAAGCATGACGTTCGGACCGGCGCCAGCTCCTCTCCGCTCTCGACGGGGTAATCTGAAGCTACTGCTTGTGTGCTGCTTCACTGAGCACGCTCGGTGGGACACACACCAACCCTGGCCTCCAGGTTCTGTTTTGGGTTCGCCTGGGCCCACGCAGCCCCGAGCTCCCGTGATGACAGGTGACTTTCAACAGCAGCACCGCCGGGGACGGACAGTGAGTAGGGTCATGTCACATCATAGAAGTCTTTAAGAAACGTGTTAGAGGACAGCTGGGCTAAATGAGATAGCTAAATTGGGGTGCACTTTTCTTATGGCGTTCGATGGCTTCATTCTTCACAAGATGATTTAGCTGAGCTCAGTTTCAACATAGGCGTCTGATTCTAACTGGGACCTTACAGATTCCAGATCCCAGTGATCCAGCTGATGACTCTGTGTGGTCAGTCCTGTAATTACAGATCATTGAATGTGGTTCTGTCAGTCTGACAAATAAATCTGTGAAAATGATTAAAGCAACACCAAGTAACTTTTCAACCTTCATAAAATGTTTTCATAACTTTTCTGATTATTTGTCGATTTACAGCTCATTGAATGACACCTCTGTCATGGTCCGAGTGAGTCCGTATAACCGGCATTAAAAACGTTGAAGAGGGTGGCAGGAACCCTGCCTGACAAAACAACTGCAAATGTGCTGACTGCTTTACGGCATACTTCACTTCCCCCTGTGTCTTATTGCCAACATCATCATATGACATTGTTTCGTCTCAATTAGAGAAAATGAGAATGAGCTGAAGATCCTCTCCTACATCTTTAACATAGAAACCAAACTGTGAAAAATAAGTCAGGATAGAACAAATAATCTGGAAACAGAGTTCTGAGATCCAGGCCCGGCTCAACTTTTCAAGCTTTCCAGCATCACTGATTCTTGTCTTATCTCTTCCTGTAAACATTGTTTTATTTTTCGTAAAACCCTGTGGACTCTGCAGAACTGAGCCTTTTGTCTGGAGGGAGACATTTAGCTGGCTCTTATCTGATGGACTGATTGAAGGTTTGTGAGAAGTTCTGAGCAGTAGGGAGTCCGAACACTCAGCAGAAAGGCTTAATGTCTCTGTTGGTTTTCCGTGATCAGAAAACGGCCAGGCCCCCTCAGGAGGCTGGTAACAAGGCCCCACTCGCTAATATGATCCATGCAGTTCCCAGACGGTTGCAATGTGCCCGGCCGTCTTTGATGAAGTGAAAGTAAAGGTTAAAGGTCGTGTCTGTAACAGAGCAGAAGAAGAGGTGGATTCGGCTTCTCCCGCGGCAGTGAATGCACCGTCGAGCCGCTTCCTCATTTCATGTGGAAAACTCAACTAATTACGTGGAAATATGATAATGTATAATGCTGGCGGAGCAGCCCACCCTACGCCGCTCATTACCCAGAGCCCCCCACCTCTAACTGGACCCCCACACCCCCTCCTGGTATTTCTCCCAGGGACTCCCGCCCTTTCACGACTCTGGAGACATTAGCAGGCAGTCCAGCTCATTCTGCATCAAAACAAAACTACATTTGCATAATCTAAGGATGAGCTCCTCCTTCCTCATTGCTGCTGGGGAGGGTCAGAACACCCCCCCCCCCCCC
>JAVLVB010000524.1:278773-301898 GCA_032876305.1 Orestias chungarensis
GGGGGGGGGTAGTAGATCGCTTAGGACTGGTCATGTTTTAAGTAGCTTGCAAGCTCGGAAAGTGTGAACACCCCTGCTACTAGAGCATGACTATGAAGAGAAGAACCAATCCTTTACTTCACGTCATCCTGAATCTCTCGCTGGTCCATGTCTTCATTTTAAATGTTCTAACAGAACCTCATCTGAACAGATTAGTAACTGAACCAACACCAATGTGACATTTTCATCCATGTTTGTGTGACGGATCATCAGAATTTGCCTCACCTCCCTGATCGGAAGAAACTCTGTCCGTCCACTCTGGGTGCTGTCTATTTTATGGAGCATCCTCTTTTATCTACCTTCTGTTAAATTACTTATTTTGGTCTAGTATATTTGCTGGAACAGGTTCTTTGAGACATTTAATTTGTTTTCCATTGAGTCTGGATATTTCTCTATTTTTCAATCTGAGTGAGTTCAGCTATTTGTCTCAGACATTTTTGATTGAAGGTGTTTTGATTTTTCCAGATTATTTCAGTATATTTGCAGGAATCATGTCCTAGCTGTTTGAAAAGCTCAGCTGCCTGACTAGGACGACTCTGTGTCTCATAGCAGGTCAGAACTCGTCCCTCCGAGGGACCAGAGTTTTACGCAAAGACAGACAGAGAGACGAAGCTGTAAAATAAAGTCCTGATCTCTCTCAGTCCACTTCCTGTCTGCTAACCGTCTCTTACCCCCACCTTCTCTCTCTCTCTCTCTCTCTCTCTCTCTCTCTCTCTCTCTCTCTCTTTCTCTGTGACTGTAGGACAGCCTCTCTCGTCCACGGTTCTATTTTCTCTTTCCCTGTGTGTTAAAACCAGACAATAGCAGTGAGCTGCGGAGCTGCTGATAAAATCTGTGCGTCATTCTTAGGAGACGGAGGTGAACAAGAGCAGCAGCTGGAGGTATGCTGAGCTTTCTTCTAAAACTTTTTCATCTCCTGAGCTTTTTTAAATCCTGTCAGCTTCATTTGCTGATCTAAAGATCGTTGAGAGACATTTCTCTGCAGGGTTCAACTGTTGACTGACCTCAGAACAGCAAGATTCATGTAAACATGCAGTCGGAAAGTAATATGCTAAACAAATGGCTAAAAGTAACATTATGTTGAACAGAAGACAAAGACAGTGAGTTGGATTTGTAGAAAGTTAGCCCTGATAAAACCTTTAGGAAAACATTTCTCCTTAAGAAAGAACCTCCATGATCAAACCAGACATGTGCCTCCACACAGATCAAAATGTGGTGAAACAGATTCTTTAATTATGATTCAGGCCTTCAGCCGGAGAAGCAAAGACATTTGGAAGTAGAAATAAATCACTGAACTCAGACATAGGGTAGGGTTTCTCCATCGACAGAGCAAAACATCCTGAATCTATCCAAGTATTGTGATGATAGGGGGTTTACCATTGTGTGGGTCCATAAAAAGTCCAGTCCTGTATTTATCATCAGACTCTTAGTTTCTGTACTGATGAGGTACCAGAGGAAAGCTTTTTATCTAGGCTGCTGGCCTCAGTGTGTGGGTCGGTTCAGAATCCTTTTACCAGCAGCCATGGGTCTTCTCTTTCTCCTCCAACTGTCGGCAGTCTGCACTGGCAAGACCACTTATCTTGATCTGGTAACTTATGTTTGAACAAAATCTATGACGAATTTTCTGAATATCATTTATGACCAACCAGAACAACCAGCCAATAAAAGAACAGAACAAATAAACTAAACCAACAACACCAGATCAAGACCAGATCAATCAGACCTAAAAGATCAGCCAGATATACAATATTGGACCAGATCCTCCATAACAACCAAATATGCCAGACCAACAAGGCCAGACAAACCTGACCAGATTAACCAGAACCATCTGACCAATCAAACAAAACTGGACCAGAAAAACTACCCTAAAGAACTAAAGAACAGAACAGATAAATTAGACCTACCTGACCAATTGTACAGGATCAGACAAGATCAACCAGACCTACCAGACCAGATTGATCATTTAGACCAGAACAAATCAGCCAGACCTAGAAGATCAGCCAGATCTACAACATAAGACCAGCTCCTCTAGAAAAACCCAATAAACTGGAGTTCAGGCAAGAAAAAGAAGAGCAGATTAACCAATACTTTCAGGCCAATCCAACAAGACTGGACCAAAGGAACCAGGCCTTCCAGACCAGCCAGCCTATGAGACCTACTAGACCAGACCGGGTTCACCAGCAGCACTAGACCACTCAGACCAGAACCAACCAAAGTAACCAGACCTGGTTTTATTTATTTTATTGGTTGGTTAAATTTCCAGAAAGACAAAATCGGTTTAGATTGAAGATTGTTTATTTGTCACATTTACGTAAAGCAGGGCAACAATGCAATGAAATGCTTTGAATGAGAAGAACCGTTCAACTCGCAACAAGTACTTGTAGCATGCAACATAATTAGAAAACATATATATATATATATATATATATATATATATATATATATATATATATATATATATATATATATATATATATATAATATGAATAAAACATTTTCCAATATGAGATATTTACGGGGTGCACAAGAAATAAAGTTATACTTGATATATATGTATATATAAGACTTTATACATATATGACGATGTAGGTAGGATAAATACAATATAAAAAGTGTTCCACAGGTTGCCATATTGTTTTTATTACACATGGTATTATTGCTCATAGCACATTGTCTACAGACAAACTACAGTGTTAACAAAGATAGAATACACTGGATTCCTTCATTCAGGGAGTTTCTGTAGTTTTTACCCCTCAGCTTGCATTGAATATTTATTCTACTTCAGTTCTAAAGTATCACCAGTGTA
This sequence comes from Orestias chungarensis, assembly GCA_032876305.1. Lineage (NCBI taxonomy): Eukaryota > Metazoa > Chordata > Actinopteri > Cyprinodontiformes > Cyprinodontidae > Orestias > Orestias chungarensis. The sequence continues at coordinate 281,619 of JAVLVB010000524.1, forward strand.
CAACAGATATCCTGCTTTTCTCTAACCTTCTTCAGCGGTGACAATTTTCTGATCCTAGGAACAATTTTTGTTCTTATTTTTTAGAGATAATAAACTCAGGTTTTATGTGACTCACAGGTTAAAGGTCAGACTGGTTTTATGTAAAACCGGGAGCTGCAAAAAATGGGTTCAGACTTTTGTCCAACAAGCGCCAGCTTGTTGGACAAAAGTCTGACCTTTCCACCCACCCCCATCTTCAAGGGAGGGATGGAAGCTGCCCTGCAGCATGCTGGGAGATTTTCTCTGGCCATTTCTTCAAGAGTATCTCAATACGGTCTTAGGAGTGAGCTGCAATGGGCTTGACCCAATTCTAGCTCAGGGTCAGTGGATCTAAACGATTTTTGGTTTACAACAGCTAAACTTGAGGTTGGAGCAGGTTGGACCTCCTTCTGTTTTGTTAGTGTTTGTTCAAAAAGGTCATGGGTGAATTTTCAAGTTATGGACAGAACCAGCTGGACCAATTCCTATCTACTCAGTCCTGGACCAATAAACATGGCTATTTGTCCAGGTTAAATCCAATTAATCCTTCAGGTCCTTTAGATTATTCTCATCCTTAACATGTCCGTTTATCTAGGCTTCATTCATTATCGTTCATTTAATATTTGATTCTTAATAAATTCCTTTAATTTTTGGTATGCCTTTTCCTGTTTTCCAGTTCTGTCCTCTGTGACTCATGTTCCCCCAGAGTCGTGACTCTGGATGGAAATGTTCTACTGTCTGAACTGAGATCTTTCCACATGCTCTCCTCTAGGCTTTTGACAGACATGCTGATGTTGGCAAGGATGAAGCTCTAAGGTTTCTCAGCTATGCCAATAAAAGGAGGCGTTCAGGGACCCATCATGGCCTCAATTGGATCAGTTCTGGTGATGCTCCCCCTCTTTGTTTTGGCAATTACCTGCAGCTCTGTAGTGCATGTGAACTCAGGTGTGCAAGTCCTCCGAGGTGGATCGGTTTCCATCACAGAGTCGCATCTGAAGATCCAAGTGGATCCAAGCTCCGACTGTAAGGTGGAGGTGGTGCTGAACGAGCCGGTGACTCAGAGGGTGGGGAAGTTAACTCCACAGGTAAGATTGCTTCATCAAGTCAGTAACTGGGAACGGCTCAGTGGACTAACTGGGTCTCTGCTCCGCAGATGTTTGAATGCTGTTTTCTGAAAGATGAGGTCCAATACATCCACAACGGGAGTCCTCTGCTGGATGAAGACAGAGTGCTGCTTCGAGTATATCGGTAGGTACATAGACTGAGTCGGGTTCCTCCGCAGATTTTCCTCATGTGTCTTAAACTTAACTTGTTCTGGCCCTACCAGATCAACTCAGTTTATCTCTGTGTGGTGCAAGAGGTTACAATGTAAGGTTTCCTCCATCAGGTTTACATTCTCCGACACGCAGATTGAGACCGTGGTCCTCAGGGTCCAGGTGGTGGATGGAGGTTCCAGTGTGGTGGAGCGCGGTAGCACCCCTTTGGTGGTTCCTCAGTTCTTCGATTTGTCCAACACCCTGAACAACACTGTTCTGAGGATCAGGATTCCAGAAGAACTGGTCTGTACCGTCAGGCTAATGACTGAAGAGACCAAGGTCCCAATGGTAGGCCGGCTGGTCCAAGAGGACTCCGGGCTCCGCAGAGGTTTGGAACACTGAATCATAGCTGAGCTCTGACCTTCATCTAATTTGATTCAGATAATAAAAGCTTTAAGTTACTGAGCTGCACCAAACCCCTCAGAACTATCTGTCCTCTGGTTTCCTGCAGGCCGTCAGCTGGATGAACTCTGTCGTGGAAACAAACCATGTCTCCACCACACCACTGAGGTCCAATTTCTTAAAACCAGCTGCCAGAACTTTTTGAGCTCCGGTCTAAAGTACCAGCACCTCAACCCTCCTTCCCCTCAAACTGACTACATCCCAATCCAGGTGGAGCTGAGGGACAAGGCAAGCAGGAAGCTAGTAGAGGTACAGAGGGATGTCGGGTGACTCAGAGAGAAAAGCATGCTGGCGTTATCATGGTGTCACATATTCCTGGTGAGATCTTTGGTGTTGCTAATCACGACTGATGGATCCAGAGGTTCTAAAGGCTGCAAATAGTTTTACCATTAAAGTCAACAGTTCATGAGATTAATTCCCATTCCAAGAGATTTTTTGCTTCTTCTCACTCTCTCAGTCTCAGGCACTGTGGCTGCCGGTTCTGATCCAAGGTGCCATGAATAATCAGCCCCCCAAGGCAGGCTTCATGGCCTCCTTCATCCTGGAGGTGGACCAGTTCATCCTCACCCCACTCAGCACTGCCACGCTGGACGCCACAGACCCTGAGACACCACAGGAACGGCTGGTGTTTAACATCACAGCGCCCCCTGCAGGGGGGTACATCACACACCTGGAGGACCACACCAAACCGATTCAGTCCTTCACGTGGCTGGACCTGTACAACATGAAGGTGGCCTACCAGCCTCCCAACAGCAGCCAGAGTCTGCGCCAGAACCTTCAGGTACTGTACAAAATCAAACAGCAGGGGTCTGTAATCAGGTCTGTCGACAATGAAAGAACTGGTTGGAGTTTTGGAACCAACCCAGTAGAACCAGTTCAAAGCTCTGTGTCCATTTTAGGTGGAGATCCAGGCAATAGATGGGATGTTTACCAGCAGTACACCCTTCCTAGTCCATCTGTCCATAAGGGTGTCAGAGACAAATGCACCCAGAGTCTCCTGGAACATGGGTACGTTTGGTTTTTTACTGCCAGAATCAACAGAAATGTACACTGTGATTTCTGACGGCCATCGATTGCCTTATCCTCTCAGGTCTGGACCTGCTGGAGGGTCTGTCACGACCAATCACGTGGGAGGAGCTGCAGGTTGTAGATAAGGACAACATCAACGCCGTTTATCTAGTGGCTGTGGACGGACCGGCGCACGGGCGACTCAGCGTCAGAGGTGAGGGACCAGAATGTAAAAATCACAAATCAGGGAAGTGAAGGTTCTGCTTTATTATTTCCAAGATGGTAAATTAAAGAACAGCTGGGCACTCTTTAATCTCCATGACCCAGAAATACACATCAGTCATGACCTGAAGAAACTCAGAGCTAAGTTTAAATTCAACACCATTTATCAATATTTTGTTTCCTTCTAGAGGTAAGATAATTGTTTGATAGTAAAACATTCTGTCCCAGGATCGTACCAAACTGACTCTGAGCCAAGTTAAATAAATTCTCCTTTGGTCTGCAGTCTGATATTAGTCCAGCAGATCTATTTAAAGCGCCACTGTACAGAACCAACTGTTCTCCAGACCTCTCAAAACCGAATCAGGGAAGAATTTCACTACAGGAAAAGTTCACTGGACATCACCCCCACCTCAAACAGTGCACGACCCCTTATTTCCATCATCCAACCTTTGGTTAGAACCTGTCCTACTCAATATTGATGGTTCTGATAAAGCTATCCATAACTAGAGTCTAGTTGCCTTTCCTATTTTGGTCTGTTTTCAACATCAAACCGGTTATACACAACACCCTCCTCCTTTTCTTCTTCCTCCACCTCCCATCCAGGATCTCCTGGTCCTTCTGCCCTCTCACATCCATCCTCTCTGTCTCAACAGCATATGTCTTCTGTCTCTGCATGTGTTTTCAAATCAGGTGTAAAATGTGGCTGGGGCCACTTAGCCAGGGGCCACCTCTGACCCCCCCGTGCCCATGTCTGTCCCTTCCAGCCCGCTGCTGCCGTTTGGACGGAGCGGCAGATTGGAGCCACTGATGGCATTTTATGGTGCCGTGCACACGGAGCAGATGCACAGCCCCCCCCCCTTCACCCACACATGTACACAGAACAGGAGCTGCAGTTATTTTCTACTAAAAATGGTCCGATAATGTCGCTGATATTATTCATCTTTGTTCTGGTTGAAAATATGTTATAAATAAATTATGTTTATTTTGTAACAAATAACCGTTTTAAAATAAGATATATAAATGTAATAAACAATAATTTTATAAAAGATCAATTAAAGCAGTTAGGTTTTCAGGCTCGGGGGGTCTGTCTGGTTCTGTTCTGTAGAACCAACATGATGAGGTCAGGACTTAGTTTAAGATACTTAATATCTCAGGTTTTCTAGATGTTGTGATTTTTTCCAGTCCGGCCAGATCCAGAATCTCTCCTAGACATGAAATGTGAAGACTGATTCCGCTGGTCATACAGGCTTCAATAATAAAATATCATGGACAAATTGGGAAGTAGGACGCCGATGGAAATTCTTCAGCTCTGACCTCTGGACCTCCTGTTGTGTTCCTGATCTTCAGGTGCTCCTCGTAGGACAACAAACAGCACTAATGGTGCAGAAAATCCTAGATACTGTTAGTAATTGTGACGTTCTGAGCACTGGAGAGACGCTTGCTCCTTACTGAGGCCTTCTCTTTCTCTCCAGCACAGCGTTATAGTCTGTGGTCCTGCTGGATGCTGCAGAAAATGCTCAGTCTCTGAGGAGCAAAGCCAACGCGGGACAGTCACCGCAGGCCCAATACAGCGCCTTCAGCCAAATGGACGGCTGCCTGTCTCTCACATTCTCTCTGCGGCCCGTTTCTGCCGATGTGGGCCTGTTGCCCAGCACCACCTTTGGGCCCAATTACTGAGCTGTTTCTATCTCTTGGACACCGAAGCCGGTTCCCCTCGGTACTCTCACTAATGAGGATCGGGCTTGCGACCGTTCGTCTCTCAATCTGTCGGCTGACCTTGGTCTTCTGTCTCCCTGGCAGAGGACGCCAGGAAGTCCCCGTCCTCGGGAAGGACGCCACGCTTTGGCCCAGCGGTGTTCTTGCCTCACCGTGCCTTCGGGCGCCAACACAAATGTGGGGTCCAGTTGGGAGGTGCCGGAGACGGTAATTGAATCAAAGTGCGAAGTTCGGACTGGAATCGGTCCATGTTGGCCGACAGTGTGTCTCTGACAGATGGATGCGAAGACACTTCCTTCATATAGGACAAACAAGTTTTTCATGTTCAGAGCAGCAGGAGACGAAGAAAAGACCCAAACGGGTTTTCACTGCGACAAAAGCGCATTTCACATCAACTTTTTACAATGTGGGTCTATTGTTGTGTACCACCTTTCAAAAATGTATTTATGCCTCAGGATGATTTCTTTTACTTTTTTTCAGCTAAATTTGGCATGTTCTGACCTAAAGACCTTTAAAAACTCTTTAATTGCAGATTTTAGCAGCATAACTCTGAAGCACAGCCTCACCCTGTTTGGTTCTGACTCTGGGAACCAGGGGGAGACCAGAACCTGAGCTTCTTCAATCTGGTTCATACGTCTCTAACATGTCAGAGATTTACTTTGGAGCCAGATAAAGAAGACACACATTGCAAACAAGCATACCTGTTTTAAAATGAGCGAAATGAAGTCAGTTCAGAGACCTGCGCGCTGGACTAGTATGGTCATACTTCTTGGTTCTGGTAAAAACTCGAGCAACACCATTATGGATATTCTACAGCTTTTTCTAAAGCTCATTTAGAGAGCACCCTGTGAGCAGGCAGTTACAGTTGTTTAACATGATGGAGGAAAACTAGTGTATTACTCTCACTGAGTCTGGTTTAGAATCTATTTCTTTGATTCTCTGATTTTTGTAGATGGTTAAAAATCCCCTGATGTTATTTAATATACCTGTTAAAGTTCAGGTCTGTGTCTAATATTAAGAGAGACTTTCATGATGGATAATGACATTTTGATTTTTTTTCCGTGTTGTTTGAGTTTAACTGGCAAGCTGCTTTGATGCCAGCCAAAGGTGGATAGACTAATTGCGGAAAAGAAAGGGATGAATATTTATAAAATAATGTTCATTTTTAGAAATCACTTCGAACATTTTTCTCGAAAAAGCTACCTTTTGTTGATTTTGATTGATTTGTAAGACCAATAAACTGAAAACCTAAGAAACTACATCAGATCACACAAAATACAAGAAGCTCTCAGGAGATGAGAATAAAAGTGTATTAATCACAGAGTTCTCATCTGTCAAAAATATAACAAATATGTATGTGAATGTTTTCTGTTTCTGCAGGGTTTGTTAAGACCTTCACTGTTCTGAGTCTAACCCTGGACTACAGGTTGGGTTAATTAGCCTGCAGTCTATTGCTTTACACAAGTGTATCTCACCTATTAGCTTTGAATGATGGATAGATGCTTAAGGTTACATCCCAGGAGGTCCAAACAGCTGATTTATCTTCTTAAAAAGAAGACAGACATATGAGATCTTGGTAGAACCAGATAAACCAGGTGAGGTGGGTGGGACCGTGGGCAGTGGGAGGAAAATAGAGATTAAAAACTGCAACTTTTCTATTTAGGATCAGTTCACACTTGCCTGCTGAATAAAAATGTCAGAACTTACAGAAGTAGATCTTCTGGAAGCTCATCGTGCTCTGCTGAAACCAGTGTTGAACCTGATTATCTGATTTCCTTTGCCCTCAGGTGGGAAGGCCTTCATGTTCCATGTGAGGGACTTGAAGGAAGGGGTTGTTGTCTACCATCACTCAGACAGTGATACCACCCGGGACCACATCATATTCCGCATCAGTGACGGCCGTCACAGCATCCGACACAAGTTCCCCATCAACATCTTGCCCAAAGATGACTCTCCACCCTTCCTCATCAACAACGTGGCAGTGGAGGTGCAGGAGGGTGGTGCCGTGCGGCTACAGGAATACATGCTGCTGGCCTCTGACCTGGACTCCAGTGATGACTTCATCCAGTACCAGGAAGTGTCCTCCCCACGTGCGGGTCAGCTGGTCAGGAAGAGCTCCACCCATGAGACAGGTGAAGTTAAGTTGAACTACAACTACATGAGTGTCTGCTGAGAACACCTGGAGACTCCCATTTCTTACAACCATTTAGAGAAAAACCATCCTGAGCTCGGTTGAGATCCTGCGTATTTTTTTCAGATGATTCTGTGTTTGTGTCCATGAAGGTGTTCCTGTGGATGGCTTCCTGCAGAGAGACCTGATCCAGGGTCAGATCCACTACCAGCACTCAGGTGACGAGATGTTTGAGGATTCCTTTGACTTCGCCCTCTCTGACAGCCACCAGCCGCCCAATCTGTCGCAGACATATGTGAGTCTGACTCTCGGTTGTGGGATCGAGTTGGACCTTTTGGATTATCCCTGAGACCTTGTGTCCTCTTCCTGCAGACAGTAGTGGTCCATGTCTTCCCGGTGAAGGATCAGCTCCCGGTCGAGATCCCTGGTTCAGTCCGTTCTCTCACCGTTAGGGAGACAGAGGTGGTTTACGTCTCGCAATCTCAGCTTCACTTCGCCGACAGAGAAGAGCCAGAAGCTGACCTAACCTACATCATCACGGAGTCCTGCTTCAGCCCGCAGCAGCCTGGGTAAGGAACCGGTCTGGGCCCAGAACACTTCCAATAATCTAGGTTCCAGCACCATGAGCTTTGTATTTGTACTTTCAGACTGATGGATGCAGGACGTCTGTTTCACACTGAGAGTGCAAACTCAATGGAAAAGGACCACATGGTGCCAGTGCTGAAGTCCTTCACTCAGGTGAGCAACATTAGCTGTGTGTACATGTATGGACTAAAATGTATTTGCATTTAACAATCTGAATGTATCATGGCACATTGGCACAAAATATGTAATCATTTACATGCACCAGGTATTCAGTATAGAAATCCTTTGACATGTAGAGTTTTCAGATTAAACGTGGAAAAACATTAAATGTGGAAGTGTGTTGGTTCTGAATGTTGTGAACCTGCACCCGATTTCAGGAGTGGTTGAGGCAAGCGGTTTTTGGTTTTTTTCTTTTGCAATTATCCATCTAGCGACTAGAGGTGGAAAGGCAACCTTTTGTCAAAGGGCAGACAAGCCACAACTCTTATTTGGATTACAATTTCATTCAGATCAAGATGAATCCAATTAGAACATTCCAATTATGGCATTTACATGATCCATTTTTATTCTGACGTTTCAATGAATAGCTGTAAACAGAGAAGTTGCTTGGATGGAGTTCCATCACATTCTTTAACAAACAAATAAATCCCCCTTCCTCTTCTTTAAACCTAGGCTACAATCACACAGCAGGTCAGGATGCCTTATCTTTTGATGCCAAATTTCTTGTTAAACTAAAAATTAATTTACAATACTTAATTAGTTAATTAAGCAAACAGACATCTGTGTGAATAGTTCAGGATCCCACAGTGATTCATAAGGCAGCTCATTGTTTACAGAAGCAGCAATGGAAACAAACCGTCTATGGATCGATTTTAAACGTTGTTAAACAATGGGAGCCAACTTTCTGTTACAAGGTCATAAGAAGAGAGCTAATAAACAAGAAAACAAATCCAGGATTGGATTTCAGCCATTTTTTATGTCCAGATTTAGCATTTTTGTCTTGTTCTGGGGCAGAATTATGACACAGGTGTCAAATTAAGGATCTAAAAGTCTGATAAAGATTTATTTGGGTCGCTATCTCCAATAATGGGTGGTATTGGCCTGTGGTGTGAACCAAGTCTCTCCTCCATATTCTCTCCATGCAGCATGCTGTCAACCACATGAAGGTAGCCTTCATGCCTCCAATAGAGGACATCGGTCCTGACCCGCTCTTTGTCCAGTTTGTCTTCTCTGTCAGCGACTCCCACAGCGGCACCATCTCCGGTCTGGTCTTCAACATCACCGTGACCCCCGTGGACAACGTTTCTCCCGAGGTCAGACGTCTTCTCATATAAGTGGAGGAAGATCTTGTTTCTGTAGATCTATTTCACTCTCGCTGTTGTCTCTCAGGCGTTCACCAACATGCTGCGGGTGGAGGAAGGTGGGGGCGCTTTTGTGACAGAGGACCACCTGCTGGTGCGGGACCAGGACACTCCTGAGGAGATGTTGAGGGTGGAAGTCCAGAGGACCGCTCGTCACGGCCGGTTGGAGCTGCAGGGTGGGGTTCTGCAGCAGCGAGGCGTGTTCAGGCTCACTGACCTGAGAAAACTGCAACTCAGGTGAGATTGCTGTCATCCAGTTTGCAGGTCTCTGGTTCTTCCTGTTTAGCTCTGTCTCTAATTAATGTGGGTTTTTAATAAGTTAATTAGTTTGGTTCTGACCCAGAGCTGCTGTTACACATAGGTTCTTTGAGATCACATTTTTTGATCAGGAAGATGAGAACACTCTTTTGTTTTCTACTTTTTATGACCTGATTTGTCTTGTTGTTCTGTCCTGAAAGTTCTCCAACTTAAAGAAGATATTTCTATTTAAAATCATCAGCATTTTTTAAAATCTTCTTTATCTATCTGAAAATGTCTAATTCACCCCCTATTCCATCCCAGGTACATCCACGATGACTCTGAGACCAGAGAGGATGAGGTAGGTCTGAAGGTGACGGATGGTCAGAACTCTGTGGACGTTGTGCTGCAGATCCAGGTGAGTCTGTAGACGGTCGGATAAACAAAAAGTCCCTGTAGGAATGTGTCAGGGTCCAAAATTTTCTCTAATCTCTGAATTTGTATTATGCACTGCCAAAATACATCTTTTCACCAAGTGTTCTTGTTCAGTTTCTAGTGCAAATATCTTAGTACACTTGAAACAAGATACAACTACCTTTGAAAATCAAAATTACTGACTTAAAACACACCCCTATATTTTGTTGGAGAGTTACTTTCAGGTAAGCTTTTTCTCATTTCAAGTGTGCTACGATATTTTATGTTTTGCAGTACGAGCATAAACCCATCAGATCTCCAGGTAACAGGTGTACACCTATATATTCTTCTCCACCTGTTAGGATCCATGTTTCACAGATCCGAGCCCAGGTTCACCTGGATTATAGACGTTTCTGGAAATTGAGAAAGATCTTTGGACCTGATTTTTGACAACCTGCCTGTTGCCCCGCTGTTCTCGTATCCTCAGGTCCTGCCGATGAACGACGAGCCCCCCCAGCTGGGCGGAGGCCTGCGAGGCGAGCTGAGGTGTGAGGAGGGTGAGCGGGTTCAGGTGACGGTGGACTACCTGTCGGCCACTGACCGCGACAGCGACGACTCCAGGCTGACTTACATGTTGGCCCGGAATCCTGGCAGAGGGGAGCTGCAGAGAGCCGGAGAGAAGACAGATAAGTTCTCCCAGCAGGACCTGCTGCAGGGATTTGTCTACTATGTCCACTCTGGTGAGTCCCTGCTGCATTCAGGGCCTGCAGGACGTCTGCCGTTTGGTTGAGTCGGAGATAAAAAGGAACTCAAATATGATTATCTGTGTTTCAGGTGCAGAGATCGGACCTGAGCCGGTGTTTGACACCGTCACCCTCATCATTTCCGACGGAGAGGCTGGAGTGGTGGACGGCTGTTGCCATGGAGATTCCCCACCCCCACCCGCTCCACTGCACGGCACACTTCCTGTTTACGACCTGAACATCACCATTCTCCCAGTGAACAACAAGGTTCCTAAAGTCAATCTAGGTAAGATGAGTCAGAGCCGAGGGGTTGGGTCTGGCGTAGAGTCAGAGTTTTACCTGGGTTCGGTTTAGAAGGAAGTAATCACACAGTGCCTCACATATCACCTTACATCTGACCTCCTAACCTTAACCCTAACCCTAACTCCTGGACTGGAGACATGAACATCCCAACATTAAAACACAGCATGAAAATCCAGAGGTTTGGATCCTGATCAAAGACGTCTGTCTTTCTCCAGATGTTCCCTTAGGAAAGTATCTAATTTATACCACAGATGGAAAAATAAAGAGAAGTTTGTATTTCCACTCATTTTTGTAACTGTGTTTATGACTAACATTACACATTATCAGTATATCCCTAACCTTAACCTGAACCAAAGTTAAATACACACCACACCTCTAATCTTAACCCTTAACCAGACGCATTAGGACTGGGCTTTGGTCTCCATTAGGTTTTTCAGAAGATTTGTGAATATGCCAGAAAAGGTCTAACATAAAATAACTAAACACGTAAACACACACCTTCTTTCTCTCTCTCTCCTGGGAAGGGGGATGCTCACATTGAGATTCTGCCAACATCTCAGGGAATTAAGAGAGGCTGATAGGTTATCAGAGGGAACCAGTTAACACTAGGACACCCACTGGGAATGTGCTGAAGACTAAAACACAGATCTGTAATTCCAGTGTTTTATTTTAATCTGCTATGGCTTCTGAGGTCTCACAGCACAATGTCCATAGTTCTAACCCTTGCTGAAAAACGCCTGCAGGTTCTAAGCGGCAGTCCCTCCATAATGGACAGGTAAGGTAGGAACACTTGATGGAAATGTAGATATAAAGGTGAAATAGAAACAGAAACTGCTGAGAAAAAACTAAAGGAACATTGAAAACATCTAAACGCTTTAGAGTCCTAAACTGTTTCTACTGGGACCCAGTTCATCTTAGGGAGTTCATCGGGTCCGTCTGTCTCTCAGTGACATGTCTTTGTCTCGCTGCATTGGGGATGTTTGTCTTTCTGTCAGGTTGCCAACATAATTAGGCTTTAAGATGTTTGGAGGGAAATCTTCCTTTTGTCTGTAGAAGTCAGAGAGGAACCAATAATCCCCACAGGGGGAGGAGGAGTTTAGCAGCTTCCACTACAATAACAGTCTTTGTTGAACAGAACAGGACAAAGAGCTTCTATTTTTTTATAATAAATGTCCTGCAGTAGCCTCCACGCTGCGTGGATTAGTGAGTCCATCCAGAGATGGGAAGACGTTCTTCTAATCATGGAGCACCTCCTTTCTACCATTCAATAGCAGCTCCTGCAGCTGCCCAGATTTCTGGTGCTTCCTCCTCTAATTCAATCACCCTAAAAAAATCATGATGGACAATGGATTAATTAATTACCAAAAAATAAAGACCTGATGGAAAAGCCTATGTTTATCAGCTTGATACAGAACCGACCCTCAATAACAGAACCAGGTTAATATTCTGGACACAATCCCACTTCAAGACCCTGCAGTTACTGAACATCAAGAACAGATTTGGGCGCCCATCATATTCTAGGTCACCTTTGTCCAGATCGATTACAAGGACCATCCAGGATCCGGATCATTAAGACGGTGTTTAATATTCGTAAAAAAAATACTGAATCAGCTCTAGACCTGATCTCAGTGTTCTAGAAATAATGTAATAATAATAAATAAAATAAGCTGAATCACAGCTCAGATCAATCACCAGAATAATTTACTAGACCAATCAGAGCTCAGTAAATATATATATTTATATATATACATATATTTGGATTAAATCTGACAAGTCAAATTTAGATCAATTAACAGATTGTTTTGACTTGATAAATTAAAGCACAGATCAATAAATATGTTAATTAAATCTGACCAATCAGAGGTCAGATCAGTGAATGTGATCACCTGAGCAGCCAAATTCATAAGGACTTATTATAGCAGAGCCTCTGATTGCTCCTTTCTTTCTCCATGTTTCTCCAGGCGAGTCCATGCTACTGGTGGAGGAAGGCTCCAGGGCCTGTCTATGTGGTGGGGTTCTTGGGGCCTCAGACCCAGACAGCCCCCCCCAGGAGCTGACCTTTCACCTGGAGACTCCGCCTCTTCACGGCTTCCTGGAGAACGTGCTGCCGATGCCAGGCTCGGAGAAGAGCAGCGCAGGAACACCAATTAGTCAGTGTGTTTGTATAGAACCGTCCGGCTCAGGACCTGATCCAGATCGAGACGCTATGGTTCTGATTCTGGTTCTTGTGTCCCCGCACCTCCTGACGCATAGACTCTTTTCCCAGAATCTTTCAGCTTCACCCACCTGACCTCGGGTCTCATCAACTACGTCCAATCAGAGCACAGAGGGGCAGAGCCAACAGTGGACCAAATGACCATCAGAGTCAGCGACGGGCTTTATAGCTCCGCTCCTGTGCCCTTCTACATTATCATCAGCCCAACCAATGACGAGCCACCCTCTCTGCTGCTCGCCAACTTTACTGTATGTGTTTAGCTAAAACTTTTATATGAAATGTTACAATAATTTCTTAAACTATCACTATGCCGTGACAGAACAATATAAAACTGATAATCTGCGAGTGTGACAAACGTGACTAACGTTGATAAGAGTTTCCTCTTGTTTCTGACAAGGAGCTTTGTAGTTCTGCAAAACTGCAGTGGGACCACAGAAAGAAGACAGAGGAGCTTGATCTGTTTAATATTATACTGGTTTTAAAAAGTTAAAAACTGTAGCTTGACCTGTAACCCTGATAATAGCACGAGAGAAGTAGGCGAGTGAGTCATGCAGTTTCTCCTGCAGGTAAAGGAGGGCGGGATCAGGGCGCTGACTTCATCCATTCTGGATGCCTACGACCTGGACGCCCCCCCTGACCTCCTGACCTTCAGGGTGGAGCGACCGCTAGCTCACGGCAAGCTGATCCTCGCTCCATATGGGGATGTTGGACCTGATCTGCTGCAGAGGAGCCATCATGTCTCCTCATTCACCCTACAGGACCTCCGTCAGGGTGAGAAAAGCTCTATGGCTGAACCAATTACTCAGGTAGAGTTACTGTTGCTCATTTAAAGTATTGAAATCAGAGTTTTAACAGTTTTCTATGAACTCCTCCGTTTCTGCAGGCATGAACATCCTGTACCTGCATGATGACACGGAAACCCTGGAGGACGCCGTGTTGCTGCAGCTGACAGATGGCGTCCACTCCGTGGAACGAATGGCCTGGATCACGGTGCTGCCGGTCAACGACAACAAGCCACACCTGATCAGGTACGCACACAATAGGAGAGCTGCTGTTCAAAGCTGCTGAAACAGAACATTAAAGACAGAAATCTGACCCTAAGGTCATAGGTTAGGATGAAAGGCAATCATTCAGTATCTTATAACCTTTATTTATAATAAACAAAAAAATGTGAAGCATTTAAGCTGAGTCTTTCAGCTCTTCTGGCAGAGTCTGGATGTAACATCCCTCACCTGCTGGACAGGCAGACACGTTGCCATGGAAACATGTTTTAGACCATCTGGTCATGGAAAAACAGCAGGAACATCTCTGAACATCAGAGGAGATGCTGAGATTAAAGCGTCCAAAGGTCTAAAGGTGACCTGGGGTTTCCTCAAAAGTTCAGGTCTTCTTGGGGACAGAAGCGGGACTTCCTGAAAGGCAGGAGTGAAGATGGTCAGGACGTACGGAGGACACATGGAGGACACGGAGATGATCCCTGAGGGGGTTGCTGTGCAGATGTCTGACTGCCAAACATCGTGCTTGACTTCTGGAAACAGACAGAACCATCTGTACCAGAACAAAATGTGTACGGGAAGAGCAAAAACAGCAAAAACAGCAAAAACAGAGAAAAAAACGACAACAAAAAAACTCTGAGAAAACTTTGAGAACGTCATGTTTGTTTGTTTGTTTTTTTGTTTGTTTTTTGCAAAATATACAAATTAAATTCATGAAGAAACCACCCCATGATTTTATACTGCAGTTCCAGGTGTGTAGCTGTTTTTGTTATTGTTGTTAGTTATCATCAGTAAAAGGAGAAGAAAGTGCAAACTTTCTTTCCAGTAAAAGATGGATATTGATTATTTATCAGCATCAAGAGAGCATGAGGTGACATAACTTTGTTTTTAAAAGCAAGGTTACACTAGCACATTACATATAGCCTGAATGCTTTACCTGTGTACCTCTGAATGGCTTCACTGTGAAAAGATGTTCAATATTATTTCATTTCAAGAAGTAATTATCAAATGCAGCTACTTATCAATATTTTAACAGTTTGAGGAATTTGTGATCTTTATATGGCTCGAAATGATAGGAAGTTTGACCCTGTTCTAACCTGTTGACAGTCAAAGCCGGAGGTTAGGTTTATGGCAATGTGGTCTATTACAACCCCAGCCAAAAACGTCCTCAAGCTTCTAGGACTGCAGCAATAGAATGGACAACAGCCGAGTTGGACCCTGCTGACCTGATCACCTATGTAGGCTCCTCAGAGCAACTTCACCTTCACCTTCTGATGCATTCAGGCGCTGTTTAGAGTTTTAAGCGACTCAAAGCCAGATATTTCGGTTCTGTTTGACTTTGAAGAAAAAGGACAGGGAAAGACAGTTGATGATCACCTTAAACTGAACCCTGCAGCTGGAAAACCTAAGGTCCCACTGTTGCAGAGGCTGGAAACGACCCAGTTCTGGTTCTGGTGATGGTCCACCGAGCAGGAATCTGTCTAGCGTTAGCAGGGGTGGGAGCAGGGCTGTGATCACGAACATAATGTCTTCATTTAAATCACTGGTTTGGAATGTGCATCCTGGACGGAGCCCCACCACCACCAAGTAACTCCACATCAGCGCTGGGGTTTGGAGGGTTGGGAGGGAGGGAGTGTGGGTGGGGGAGTGCTGGTCCTGTAAAGACCAGAGACGCAGAAGAACATACAGACTTGGCAGCTGCTGCTCTCCTTGTTGTTGTTTCCTGCAGGATGGAAGCGGCAGCTTCTCCTGCGTGGATTTTATTTACGAGTGAAGAAGCAGACAGATGGTTCCTGATGTTAGAACCCGACTCCCACAACAACCCTCCCCCCCTCCCCCCACCATGACTGGTTACCGCTGTCCCACTACAACAACCTGCCCACACACACACTTCCTGCTGCCTCATTGCAACCAACTTCTACTCGTTACCCTAAAATAAAAATATAGCCCAACAGATAAGAAACCAGAAGTGACAAATGTTTCCAATATCTGAGAAAACTGTCTTTAGCTGGGTTAAAGTCCTTAAAATGCTTTAGAAATGTTTTATTTAAATACAAGAAAGAAAAGAGTTAGACTCATTCGAGAAAATATTATTAGAGGTCACAACACTAAAAATCATTTGAAACAATGTGCTACATATATGGTATCAGAGAATAATGAAAAGTTAAATTGTCCTGGAGTTTAGTCCTGGATAACCGTTAGCTGCTTTTCTGACTTCGGTGTGACCTTCCCTAATACTGTTTTTCATCAATCAGGACCCCCAGGTATTTATAGTTTTGAAATACCTTAACATCCTGGGCTAGTATGGAAAGAGGAAGGTAGGGAACCATACCCTCTCAAGTGCACCAATACTTATCTTGTTAACACCAGAATTAAAGAGCCTCCACTTGATCGCTGGATTTATGCTACAAAAACTATGTCAGACTAAGCATGGCACATGTCTCCGAGTTTTACTTTAAATCTGCTGTGCACAGAGTAAACATAAATGGACTCAATAGAGCAGTCTGACAAAGGTTAGGTAATCTGTTATCCACGAAATCAGGGAAAAACCGCATCCTGATAAACACGTGGTCCAAGAACACAATCCTGACATAGCTAGGCGCCTTGTCCAGATAGGTTTAGGCTCGATGCAGCACATAATGAAATCACCAGAATATCTGAGAAGAAAAAACCATTTAAATGTCTTCATTATGGGCAGTTTCAGGGCCGATAGTAGGTGGTCATTTAAATCTGCTGGTCTCCGTCGGTTGGCTACAAGTATAAGACATGATGAATTGTACTGAAGACAGACAAACAATATTAAAGACTCTTTTAGGATCAGTTAAAGCTTGGCTCACCAGATTTTCACAGATTTTTGGCCCTAGTTAGTTAGGGCCCAAATCCTGGGGTGACTGTCTGCATCAGACTGTTGAGTGAAACCATCGGGTAGGATAGGAGTTTTCTCAGCAATGACTGGTACTGACATAGAGGGAGCCGTGTCCACTTAATCAAACCAATTACAGAAGAAGTTGAAGACGTTGGACTTGTCCACATCCCCTTTAAAAAGTTTGCCATCCTTGCTTGGATAACTAATGTAATTAGGTTTATTATCCAAATCTGTTTGGAAAGTTCCCAATATAAGGATATCCAGCTGATTACATTAAGTCATCTTGGTTGAACTTTGTTCCAACCGTCTTCGTTGGTTAAAACATTGATAGTACTGGTCATACTTTGGTTGTGCTTGAAACCGGTTTGAAACTGCTTTCAGATCGAGTTGTGTTTGATTTTTGCAGACTTTAGAGCTAAGCAGATGCACCAAAGAAGAATTTTTACAGATAGATTCCTTGTTGTTGTTCCAGGAATGCCGGGATAGACCTGGACTCTGGGGAGCGTCGGGTAATTTCCAGCATGGTTCTGGAAGCTGCAGACATGGACACGCCTTCAAACCAGATCTTCTACTTCATCAACTCGGCACCAAGATTTGGAAAACTTCTGCTGAAGGTGACTTCTGTTTTGGTCCTCCAAAATCAGGAGCTTCAGGCTAATTTTGTAAATTTTTCAGGTTTTCAGGTTCTGTCTGCTTTGTCTGACTCAAATGGTTTCAAACCTATATTCTTTTATCTCAGAACATAAAAAGATCCAGTCTGGAAAACATCTGTTGTTCTAAAGATACTGTTTGTCTGTTTTTGCAGACAGAGTCCACCTGGACTGAGCTTTCGCCGGGTCAGAACTTCACTCAGGAACAGGTTGAGATGAACCAGCTGTGGTACCATCACAGAACCAGCAATGCAGGGTTCAGAGGTCACGACAGCTTCCGCTTCATCCTGAGTGACGTGGACAACGAGTCTCCGACTGAGAGCTTCCTGATCTCCGTCCGCACAGTGGACAGAGGTCAGTCATCAGGAAGCTTCCTTAAACCAGGACCAGATCAGGTTTTCAGAACAGCACCAGCATCTTTAGAGGACAAACGGATCCGGGTTCTCTACAGAAGCTTAGAGTCCATTTAGATAAGAAAACACGGGAACCCGGTTCGCCAGCTCCTGGAGCCGCCCTCCTCCTCCTCCGGTCAGTTGGGGATCCTGCATTATTTAGCGCCTCCTTCCTGCCATTTTTACCAGCCGGCTGAACACGGTTCTGCCGGGCCCCGGCCCTTCTGGCGCTGGGCCCGGCAGTCCTGGAGGAGCAGAGGTGAGAAACGGCCAGCCTCGTTAGCCGGTGAATAATTAACGGAGGGGAGCTGCAGCAGCTGTGGACGCGTCTCCTCTGGGTGCTGATCCGAAATACAAACACGGGTCCCTTCACAGAACCTGACTGCCAGCATGCCTATGGGCAAGGCAGCACAGATAAAGGAAGGGCAGGAGCTGGGTCAGATTCTGAACTTTTCCGACCTAGATTAAGTTTCTGATGAATCCAAGAGGTTAGGGACAGTTTAGGACATCATTTATGGTTAGATCAGGTGGTGGGCTATACTTTATTCTGGTTCTGATCCACTTCTCTAACAAGGTGTTAAAGGATATTATTGTACATTTTCTTGTTATCAGAGTTTCCGCGGTTTATCCGAACAATATTATTGACCTCTAGTCAATGGACCACTTTCTGGCATAATGTTGGATTTTTATATTGTTTTGAATATTTCTAAATCTTTGAAACAGTTTTTCTTGTTTGGTTTTACTTTTTCAGATTCTTTCTGTTTTTAGCAATGTTATGAGCATGTTTTGGTCGAACATTTAGACATCCTGTAATTGATCTCTCTCTGAACCTCTCCAGGTGAGATCCTCCTGCAGACCAAGGCCGTCCACCTCAGGGAGGGGGAGCGGATCGTCCTGAACACGGACATCCTGCTGGCGTTGGACTCTGCGGGTCGATCCGAGGCACTGGTCTTCAGTGTATCCGCCCCGCCCCGACACGGCCTGGTCCACGCCGTCCAGCGGCCAGGGGTTCCTCTGATCCGCTTCACTCAGCTGGACGTGGCGGCGCACCGAGTGTGCTACACTCACGACAACGACCATGACTCGGAGACGGACTCGTTCAGGTGAAGAAGGACACACCTGGTCTCAGGTCAGGAGAGCAGGTTCTGGTTCTGATCAAACATTTTGAGCTTTTCAATGAGAAACACATGAACTGATGAAGGCCTGGTGAACAACCAGATGTCAGCAGACTCTGCAGAGAATAAATCACGTCTCCACATGAGGGGGACTAGTCTGTCCCCTGAAAACGATCATAGCACATTTGGCCGAGGAAGGACTGCTGGGCAGCGAGACAAGGCGGGGGGAGGTTCAGCATCGAGGGGGGAGAGACAGGCTGCAGTGTGCTGATCTGCTTTTCCAGCCAATTTGGCAGCAGCGTAAGGGGGGGTGGGTGTGTTGGGGTGATCGCGTGAGCAGAACCCGGGTTTGTCACCCAGACCTGTGCTGCCCTGAACGGCTGACTGTCTGGCTCCGGACCGTGCCTCAAATCTCAGCCAAGACTGGGCGGCGAGCAGCCAGTCGGACCGGTTCCTGTCAGAATCCTGGCCGCCGCCGTTTGGATCAGCAGCCGGCCAGGATTTTTTTTACCCTTTGTACAATAATCCATGTGGGTTGAAACAAATGTATGGACAAGTATTTCCAGGATATTTTTATATTTTGGAAATATTCCAGTTTAACAGAGAAATCCTAGAAAACAAGTTTAATACGTTATTTAAACTACAAATAAAATAACAACAAGGTTTCATGCTTTATTACCAAAGGGCCAATTAATCCCATCTAGATAACAATAAATTCATCCCATGCGGTCTGATCATTTGGACCTATTAGCAGAAACCAGATGTTTATATATTAATATGCGTTAATACGTACATTTTAGCACCACTGCAGGAGCTGAATCTGAGCTGAATCAGCTCAGATAAACAAACTGCGAATATCCAACAATTAATGGTTGAAGACAGACATGGGTTCTGTTAGCAAGAGATGGATGGGTTCTTTTTATCTTTAAATAAATGGTGATAATGACCAAGAACATAAGGAATTTGATCTAGTTTAAAGTCAGCAAAAAAAGATCCCTTTTTTGAATATAGCATGGTTTCGTTAAGAGAACTGGGCTTAGCACCAAACCCTGTGCTGTGACTACCTCTGGTATACGAAAAACATTTATCATGAACAAACTAGAACCTCACCAACCAATTTGATCTGTGCATTCTAGATCTGTTCCCTGGTTTCGGGAAGATGTCCCAGCTTCTATTAAACAGTAACGAAACGGGTCATTATCTGGTTCCGTGACCAGCCTCTGCAGTTTTGTTTTAATTCACCTGACATGTGTTCGGGTCACCTGATCACCCCTGGGCCTTGGCGTGTGTGTGTTGACGTGACAGCAGATGACGAATGAGTGGCCAAACGGAGCGCGCTCACAGACGGTCATCCCTGGGCAAACATGGACGACACCGCAGACAGATGCTGCCACACGGCGTGTGTGTGTGTGTGTGTGTGTGTGTGTGTGTGTGTGTGTGTGTGTGTGTGTGTGTGTGTGTGTGTGTGTGTGTGTGTGTGTGTGTGTGTGTGTGTGTGTGTGTGTGTGTGTGTGTGTGTGTGTGTGTGTGTGTGTGTGTGTGTGTGTGTGTGTGTGTGTGTGTGTGTGTGTGTGTGTGTGTGTGTGTGTGT
>JAVLVB010000524.1:301998-312766 GCA_032876305.1 Orestias chungarensis
AGCGTGAGGGCAGATTGTGAGCTGTGAGGACAAACACACACCAGTCTGTACAGCTATTTCTATATGGGCATTTGTCTGACACAGTCCCTTTATCAGTTCACAACATACTTTGGTTTCAAGCAAAACCAGAGCCACAGATAAGATGTTAGGAGTTTGGGGCCCAAAAGAGACCTGTTCCTAACAAGACTTGACAATAAACACCAGACAGCTCTCATCAGTAAGGACGAAACGTGATCTTATGGTCCGTTTCATTTACTCAGAGCTAGGAATGGCTTCACAACTGAGATTTTAATATAAAGCAAAGGCAGCAGTTGTTTTGTTTGGCCTCTAAAAAAACAGAAGAAAACAAACATCCTTGTCATTAATTAATCTGCTGAGAAACAGGGAATAATTGGTAAAGGTGGTGGAGGAGTATACATACTTCAATTTTCACCTGAACAGCAATCTAAACTTGATGTATAACTGTAAGGCTGTCTACAAAAAGGGACAGAGCAAACTGGGTTTTTCTTGAAAGGTTTGCAACGAGATGCTACAGATCTTCTATAAGTTTGTTGTTGAGAGTTCAATCTGTTCTGCCATCATTTGTTAGGGCGGTAGCATCAGAGCAAGGGACTTAAAAAGGAGGCTGGTTTTGTGTTTGGTTATGTGAAACCAATAAAGATGATGGTGTAAAGGAGGGTTCTTCATAAAATAAAGACAACGATGGAAAACTCTGAACGTCCTTTTTTACGAGACCGTTACACAACAGAGTCTTTAGTCAGCGGCTTTTTCAGAAAAGCAGTGGTACAGACCGTACAGGAGGTCATTCCTTCCTACACGCAGGAATCAGCATTTACAATAAGTCTTTGTACAAGCTTGAACATTATTGGTTAAGAAAAGGTTTATTTATACTTTCAGATTAATGAAGCAGTTAATTTTGAGTGACAGAAGCAGAAGTCAGGTAAATTATGGAAACTGAGGTAAAAAAAAATAAAGAAAGCCAAACAAAAACTACAAAAATGTGAAGCTATTTTAAAAAGTATTTGTAATAATGGGGGGGAAAGAGGCAGGATGTATCTGCTGCTTGTTGTTTTCCACCACGACTTACTATTGTTGATAAGCGGAGCAGCCATGTTGGATCCTAAAGTCGGCATTGAAGAATTTCCTATCATTAGAGGTTCTAGTTAATTTTTCCAACTCAGAAGTCAAAATTCACAGTTCGAACTACCATAACTGCCCTTAATACCGCAGGGGGCTTTGGCCATTGGTGAAAACACTGTTCTTACACTTGTGGATGTGTTTCTGTTTTGTTTTCTTTACTCTCTGCAGTTTTGTTATCACAAACGGCATCTCGTCACACAGTGGCACACTTCATTTTACCATTGAACAAGGCGACCGCATCCCACCAACCCTGAACATCAACGCCGGACTCCACCTACAGGACAACTCCACCGCCACTATAACCTCTGACCTTCTACATCTCACCGACCCCGACACTGCCACTTCCAACCTGACCTACATCATCACCCAGCTGCCCAGGTACGGAAAGCTTCTGGTGAGGGGAGCCCCACTGCCTTCGCCACCACGGTTCTTCCAGAGTGACATTGACCACCTGGACCTGGCTTACTGGCACAACCCCGGCAGCCCAGCAGAGCTAGACCAGTTCCACTTCCTGCCAAGTGATGGAACCAATAAAGGTTACCTGGAGTTTTTCCAGCTTAGGGAGGAGCCTGCAGTATTCAGCATCCAGGTGAGCATCATCAGATAAACCTGTTTATAAAGATAAATCTAGGGCCGATAATGACATCACCAAATTTGTCATCATGAATAGTGTATTTCAGTTTTCCACAACAGAATATTTATGGGACCAAGTTTACCATGGAACTTTTAGGGGCCCCAATCAGCTCACTATCAATGGACGCCTTTTCTAATTAGGAAACTACCTTTAAAGACTTAAAGCCCATAAATAAATTTGCATATGATAATCGTTAAAAAAATCAAACAACATGACAGTAGGAAAGAAGACAAACCCAAAGGCTCATGGATCAGAGCGATAGAACAGCTACATGTTGAATGGGTCCAGAGCAGTTCAAGTCTTGGTCCAAATTGGTTCAGGTCTCCAGAGCAACTAGTTCAGATCTTGGGTTGAATCAGGTTCTGATCCGTGAAATCCCATCAGTCCAGATCTCAGTTGGAATCCATTCATATTAGTCTCAGACATAGAACCGGTTCATTCAGCATGTTTTATCTGTTGGTATATACAGAGCAGTGATGAATTTTTGAAGCTTAGCAGCAGGAGAACCAGGACTCCCCCTCCTTTACATGTTACCTGTTCACTCAGATAGCCAGGTGGTGACCATGGTGGCCCAGTTCCTCTGAGACTCTGGGGGCCGTGATTGGACCATGGGTAGGTGTTTCAGGACGTTCTTTGTTTGGATTCATGAATATTTCAAATAGGCCGTATCACTCTGAAGATCAAAGAAAACAAGGTGTTCTGGCTTTATTGGACCTCAGAAACCCTGATGGTTCTTACCAGCAGATGAAGTCAGAGTTGGATTTGAAGCTCAGTAAGGATCCCCAGAACTTTTTAAAAATAAAATAAAGAATAGAATGTATTAATCTGTGTCCAACAGATACTATGGTACTAAGGTACAGCAGGAGTCGAGATTATGCTGTTTATATTGAAACTTGCTACTTCGAAGAGGAATTTCTGCAGAATCTGAACAGAACCAGCATTAACCAGCTGTAACTAGATTTTTATGCTGGTCCGAAACAAACAGATGCTGAACAGAACCTTTCCATCCTGGCGTGTTTACTGACTCTGCCGATTGAACCTGAAGGAATATGTTCAAACTCAAAGAGAGAGTTGCTTAAATTGCCTCATGTGCTATTAGGGACACCTAGTGGTTACAATGTGGAACTGTACTGTGAGGGTTTTTATCCATCCTGTGAGAACTTTTATTGAATTCTAAAATTTATTAAAATGTTAGTGTTATTTCAGCATCAGTTTAAATCAAATGTTTTTTTCTAATTTTTAACATATATTTTTAGATTTTATAAATAGACCAGAAAAGAACTGAAAAACCCAGCTTCACACTTACAGTAATGAGTTTTGTTTGAGTCCTCCTTTACCAGTTGGTTCTGGTACCAGTCTCTTTGGTCCCTGGTTCACTGATCTCTCTTCTGGACCCAGGTGGAGCATGTGGACAGGATTCCTCCCAGCATGCAACTCATGGAGAGTCCCAGCGCCGTGGTGGATCTCGGTGCTGGTCGCTATGGTATCTACATCTCCAGCAGATACCTACAGGGTTCGGACCGGGACACCCCACCAGAACAGCTGGAGTTCTCCATCATCAGACCGCCTCAGTTTGGATCCTTGGAGAACGCAGCCACAGGTGGAACCAGAGAACGGTCACTGAGCGGCAGCTCATCAGAACTTTCTGTTCCGGTGCCGCTTCTGTTGTTTTACTGTCTTCATTTACCTCAGTTATGCTCTACATGGTAGACCCCAGTAGCCCTCAGCATTATGGCCACTACAGGTTACTGCTTCAGCTACTCTTCCCGGGTCCCTCTTAAATCATAAACACCATATATACAAACAAAAATAGTTGAAGTTACAGAGAACAATACAAAAATCAGACAGTTAAACCACTATAGCCCTTAGCAGTTACACCAAGAGTGCCCAACCAGTCTATCGCGATCTACTGGTAGACCACGGACTGATTCCAAGTCAACTGCCAGGTTATGTATGACCTGTTATGACATGACAGGAAGTCAGTGTTGCCAACTTAGCAACTTTTACGCTATATTTAGCGAGTATTCAGACCCTCTAAAATAAAATAAAATAAAAAAACACTAAAAATTACAAAAGAAAAGAACAAAAACTTTTCTAATTTTTTTCGGCCAGTCACGCCCGCGCGGGTTTCTACCAGCAGCTGCGCCGACTGGTCTTCATGGACGTGTTCGGCATAATTATAATAATTATGTCTTTGCCAGAAGTTAAGCATTCGTCCCAGGTCTTCAATCAAAACATATACAGCAACATATGTTCCTTTTTATAATAGATATTTTTACTTCTGTTGAGGTTTTTGTACTTTATGAAACACTGCAGACATGCTCCCATGTTAGTCTATATGCATTCAATGATGTGTTAGCAATCTCGTTTCCCTCCAGGAGGTTGGCTACTTGAAAAGTAGATCTTGGGACAAAAAAGGTGGGGCACCCCTGAGTTACACCATTGTGGCCCCCAAAACCAAGAACCGCAGAATGCCCCTCAGCGATATGGAATCTGAGTTTTGTTGTCATATCACCCTTCTAGACCATTCAGGTCATCTTGTTCCAACTTATTCTGGATCCCCAGAATAGGAACCAAACATAATGGGGAGTTTTTACCCAATTGTAACAAACTGTAAATCAGCTGAAACACTGCTTATTTTAAATCACTGCTAAAAACCCACCTAATTAAGTTTGAGTTTGATCTAACAATCTAGAGCAGTAATTGATAAAATGAAGTGATGATTGTTCTCAATGATTTTAATGTCAAAATGCTTCAGCATCATGTTTTTATAATGTAAAGCCCTTTGAACTGGCTTGTTGCTGAAATGTTCAATACAAATGAACTGGTCTTGATCTTAGTGAATTTAACGGCTCCTCCTTCTGCAGGTGCCTTCATCCGTCACCGTTTCACCCAGCAAGACCTGGACCGGCGCTCGGTTCTCTACATCGTCCCAACTGACGTGGATGTGACTGCTGACAGGTTTCAGTTCCGGATCGTGGACCTTGCAGGAAACCGATCTCCACCTCAGACGTGGGTGTCCGCTCAGGTTACTCGACCTAATAGATCTGTCGCACACAAACTCAGAACCAGTTCTGCTGGTGCCGCCCTGCAGGCTGGAGCTGTTCTGGTCCCGGGTCCAGCTGGCGGCAAGCTGTTATAGAACCTGTGAGACTTCAGGAACTCTGCAGATCCAGATCCATCGTAGCGGGAGGAGTGCCGATCCGGCCTATGTCTCCATCCAGGTGAGTCCGGATCTTGGGTGATTTAGACATTTTTCAGGTTCTCAGTCAGGTTCTGTTCACAACTGCAAGATAACAACATCAGCTTGTTTAGCACCAACACTTTTCCTGATCCGGCTTAGAGAAAATCAACACAGGATATCAGAACCAGGGAAATCTGAGCTGAGCCAAGATTTACAAACTGATGTGAAACTTCAGAACTGGACTCTGATGGTTCCACAGAGTGAGAATGTTCTATATGACCTTCCGGTTTCCAGGTTTTTCCTGACATGTTGGCTTTAAGCCTCCAGATGACAGAGAACCCAGACTGAGTCCAGACCTTAAGCTGAACTTCAGAATGTTTTGGTTCAGCCCAGCAGTCTGATCCATCAATCAGCTGTCGGGTCTACTGAAACTAACTCTCCTACGTCTGTTTGAGGGAACCCTCTGATGGGAAGTTAGCAGTTTTAGATGTTCTGAAGTTCTGACCCAACGTAAGTCCAAACGGTCTGACCAGTTCTCCTGTAATGACTGGCTCCACCCAGTTGGACAGAGTTGCTCCAGTTCCTGTCTCTTCAAACCCTCAGTCGGTCGCAGCAGACGGCTTCTTGTACTGAGCCAAGTTCTGCTGGAGGTTTCTTCCTGTTAAAGGGGAATTTTTCCTCTCCACTGTCACTACATACATGCTCAGTATCAGGGATTGCTGTAAAGTCAACGACACCCAAGCTATCATTTTGGTGTGCTGATCCAGAAGGAGTGAATGCTGCAAATCAATGACTCGAAGCAATCTGCTGGCTTTCCTTAGATTGGAAACTTTGTTGAACTGATTTGTTTATGAAGTATCTATGATTTAAATTGAATGATTTTCAATATAAATTTGTGATGTAATTTTCTAATTAGCATAGAGATCTCAGCCAAGCTGAGTTTTTATTGTATGCACAGGTGGAAGAAGGATCAGCCAAACCCGGCAGGGACTTCACCCACAGCTCAGCCACTCTGATCCAGTTTGACACCGGTCTGATCCAAACCCAGTTTTCCATCCTAATGAAGCTGACAGAGGTTCTGCTGGATCTGATTCTGTACATCCTGTTGGTTTCAGGTGTGAACATCAAGACCTGGAAAATTTTCTTGGTGGACGACGGTCTGGAGGAGAACCATGAGACCTTCAGTGTCACGCTGAAAAATCCTCAGAATGCCCTGATGGGTCAGAGAAAAACTGCCACTGTGGAGATCATCGACCCAAGAAGAGGTGATTTTAGAGGGTTGTTTCAACCTCGACCTGTAGGTGATGTTGAGCAGATGCTGGGAATTTGTTGATTAAAATTTGGCTTGTAGGGGGAGATGTTGAGGGTTGCTGGAGATTTCAGAGTTAATTTTATTTGTCAAAAGCTTATTGATTGATAATGAACTAAATAAACACTTCCTTACAACCTTTTGGTTTCGGGGGCTATTCCTGCAATGCTTTAGTAATCCAAGCAAAGGGAGCCCCTACTAAGTGTTGAGTTCTGTACATGCTGTAATTTTCAGGATGCCAACAAACCAAGATTACATTTTTTTATATTGATTTTAAGTAATATTCTAGTTTTCTGAAATGCTGAATTAGGGGGTTTTCATTAGTTGTTAATAATCATCATCATTTATAATGAATAAATATAATACATACATATATACAAGTTCCACTGAAGTAAATTAAGTTCTTCTTCTTTTTTCTTTCAATTTTAGGACCGGCACCTGTATATATACTGTTATAAAATAACTAACTGTCTTCAGTCAGAGGCACATTTCTTTGCTGTTATACAGTCTGATACAGGAGATCCTTCCTGCAAACAGCTACTATAAATCTTTGAATAACTTGAATAGTAATAGTAACAACAGCATGTTATTTTCGTTTTGAAGTTTAAATATTGTTCTCTTTGAATCTGTACCCTGATCTATGTATGTCAGGACGCTGTGATCCAGAGGAACTAGAGGTAGAGCCTCTTCCTCCTCTTCAACTTCCTGATCCTACTCCTTCTCCTCTCCCTGAGAAGGAAGAGGATGAAGACCCAGTCACCGATATAGAGGCTGAGCTTCTTTGGGAGACTCAGCCACACCCTCCCAGAGGAGATGTTCCAGGTCGCCGGGCTTACCTGGATTATGGAGAGGTGGAGCCACAAGACCAGGCGGTACCTGGAGACAGGAGCATCCCCACCTTCACTGGTCGCCTACTGGAAGTGCTCTTTGCAAATACATCTGGGAATACTGCAAGCAGGAGCAGAGATGCACAGGTGGGTATTACCTTAATCCTGTTGTCAGAATTTATTAACCAGTCTTCTGATGTAATGGTCCAGAAGAGGCTCTACCTGTGCTAGTTGTGTCTAAGCTTCACGTTCGCCTAATAAACCCCACTTTTTTTTCCAGCTCCAAAGTCTTACTAGTCTGAAGACAGAGGAGTGGCAGCTGGAGGAGCATGTTGGAAAAAATCTCCTTATGGTTTTCTCCTGCGGAAGCTGGAAAGCAGAAAGGCTCCTCTGACCAACAATAATTTCTGGAGAGGGGATTCAAACTATATATATATATAGAACCTTCTTTCTTTAAAAGAATGTTGATATTAATGTAACCCACTGATTGTTAAACAGATCTATTTCTCTGATACCTACTAAATATTGTTTCGCCCTCAATATGCGTTGAACCCTTTACCGTACAAAAAAAGGAAAAGTCATGCTGAAGATTACGATTCATGCTTATATCGTATCGGGTAAATATCAATATCAGGCAAAACTATAGGCTTAAATAGAGGAAGTAAAAAACTTGTACCGAGATACTTCTAATTAACTTGATATCGGCGCATATCAGTTTTGGGCCTCAACAGCAACAGCATCCTTGGTTGTAGTCAATGATGCTGTCTGTTTTGAGAAGTGTGGATGGGATCGTTTCCGTGGAAGATCACAGAGCAGGAAGATGTTCTGATTAACCACTGTTGTTGCTCTTATCTTCATCCTTTCAGGCGATAGGCTTCTTCAGCAGCTCCTGTCCTGAACACTGGACCTCATACAGGAGGCGCTGTTACTTACTCAGCTCGTCCGTTGCCAGTTGGGCTAGCGCAGACAGAACCTGCTCTCTGCTGTAAGTAACCTCTGGATGTTACTTTCGGAGGAGCTCTTTTCCCCAAGGTCTTGATGATGATTACATCTGTTAGTGGAGATAAATGGACTCCTCTGCTTCAGCTTCAACAGCAGCCTGAGCAGCGTGCGCTCCAGAAAAGACATCAGCTGGATGTGGAGGTTTGCAGGGAGGAAGCCCTTTTGGATCGGTGGTCACCCGCTTCTTACAAAATTGAATCTTGATCATTTCAAATCTAATATGTTACATTTCTGTTACTGATTCTCTTTATCATCCTCAGGTTCGTCAGGTAGTGGTGAAGACCACTTGATTTTGGGCGGTGGTCATTCAGCCGGACTCAGGGGGGCGCCGTTGGGTCGTGATGATCCTAGCAGCAGCTCAGACTGTATGCTGGTTGAAAACCCCAGAAGATGGACTTCTACGAACTGTTCGGCTGAAACTCAGCACTCATTTATCTGCTCTTCTGAGACGGTTCCTCACTGAGAAGTTTCTCACCGTGTTAGTTTAGTTTACTGCTCTGTACAGGAGTTTGAATAAAAAATTCAGGTCCAGAATGAGTGAAGACTTGATTTTCTTATAGAAACGGCATCAGCGCTCGTGATCTGTTAGCGGGGAGCATGGACAAAGGTGGGGTGGGGGAACGCGTATTTTTTAACTAAACTCTTGTATATCAGTTCACCATGTTTTCTCTTAGTTCTTCTAGGTTTCAATTGTTACTTTTAAGTTTAATGGTTCCTTTTTTGGTTTGACTGGTTTTTAAGCATGTAGCAAAACATTATTATGTTTTTCTTAATCCCGTAGTGCCTATTCGCACCAATCACCCCCCAGCTCTGCGTTACTTGTGGCACATTCGCACAGGATGAGCAAAGTCAGCATTTTACTTGGATTTACTGATATTAAGGTCAGATATGGTGTAAAAGCTGTCGAAACATCGTTTCCACCTACTATGCATCTGTCATCATACAACACAACTTTTAAAGTAGTACTGCAAACCAAACAGTTGTCAATACTGCTCACATTTCAGGAAGGCTTAAAGCTAATTAATATATCTCATAAATAGCTTGATCACATCAAAAATGTTGTTGACTGCATGCTGCCAGACTCAGGCACATGAACACCAATTCAAATATTAGCGTAAATGAATTAATCTGATATTACAAACCTTCTGGCTTACCCGACCCAATCACACAAACAAATGTCCAATTTACATTGGCTGATTCCATCCAATGACCAAACTGCGTGCTCCTTAAAACCATAACTACTGGACCATTTAAGATTTCTCAAAAATCCAACAACTACCAAGAAGGTGAAATAATAGACCCTGCCACCATATAGTTATAATTACGATAGCGCTTAGGACTCCAGCACTATGACCTTCTAATCACAGACCAAATTCAGCAGAGCGTCAGATGATTGTAACGTTAGCTTCTAAGGGGTGACAGTGGAGAAAACCAATCACACAAGAGATCCAAACAACAGAGAGCCAATCAAGTGCTGGTGGGCGGTCTAAACTCAGAGAAGCAGGCTTTTTTTGTCAGTCAGGTTGATGTCTAGACTGCACTAAACTACTGCTGCACCTCATTTATTTTCATTTTTTAGCCATTCTGCTGCTTTGATTGGTTTCATTGTTTTGTTGATGACCCAGTTTGGACCAAGCATGAACTGTTAGACCAGGGGTGCCCAACCTTTTTTGTCGAAAGAGCTACTTTTCAAGTAGCCAACCTCCTGACATCTACCAGTCCAGTGTCAACATCGCAAACCCCCACAGATTGTTTCCAGCCTGCAGTAACTACCCTCACAACACGTTTTGTTGTTGTCATACAACCATTAGACATCACAAACCCACCCTCTTACAAACACACACACACCAATCTGCATGATGATCAATAGCAATAACTGACCTTAATTTGAACCAAACCAAAAAATAAACCAGATAAAAAAACAGGTAGATCTCTGTTTTAAAAGAAAAAAGGACATCACTTCCTACCTTAGTGGTAGACCTGGCACTGGGAGGAGGAGGCTAGCTTTTTGTACCGAACTGATTACTGATTACTTCACTGAGTTTTCACTTTATCAAAGCATTTTTAGGCAGCAGGAGAATTCATAAATATAAATTTTGGAGGGAAACGAGATTGCTAACACCATTGAATGCATATAGGCTACTGATCAAAAATGGTTACATAACATAAGAGAATGTCTGCAGTGTTTTATTACGTACAAAAACCTTTACGAAGTAAAAATACCTAGTATATAGAAGGGAAAATATGTTGCTGTATATGTTTTGATTGAAGACCTGGAATGAATGCTTAACTTTTGTCAAAGACATAAGTATTATAATTTTTGCTTTCATGCAAACTTAGATTGTGCTGTAGTCTGGGAACTTTTATTTATAATTCACCGATTAAAATATTCAATTATTTGACACCGTTTCTCGTTGAAATCAGATTACATGACAAAATAACTCAATTGTGCAAAAATAAATGACCAATTTACTGTAAAATATGTAAAATGCACACAAAAAAAAATAAGTAAAATGTAAAACAAGCTTTAATGAAGAACCACTTTTACTTTTTACTACGACTACTATACTATTTCTATACTAGAACTATTATATACATGCGTGCGAGCACACACACACACACACACACACACACACACACACACACACACACACACACACACACACACACAC
>JAVLVB010000524.1:312866-326427 GCA_032876305.1 Orestias chungarensis
CGAACACGTCCACGCCGACCAGCCGGCGCAGCTGCTGGTAGAAGCCCACGCGGGGCTGACTGGCCGAAAAAATTTCTTTTTTCTTTTGTAATTTTTAGTTCGTTTTTTTTAGTTTATTTTAGAGGGTGTGAATATTTTCTAAATATAGAGTCAAAGTCGCTAAATTGGCAGCACTGACTTCCTGTCATGTCATAACAGGTCGACTTGGGATCAGTCCGCCGTCTACCAGCAGATCGCGATCGACTGGTTGGGCAGTCTTGTGTTAGACACACATCAACTCTAGAAGGCTTTGGTTTTCATAGTAAATAGAGGTTATAAAGAGGAGATATATGTCACAATCCAACTTTGTTCCTGAAAACTGTTCTTTATTTGGATAAATCTGAACAGATATATTACCTTATATGGTAGTGAACTTGCTCAGAACTTCACACCTGAATTAGTCTATATTATCTGCCTTTGACCTTAAGGAACATCACTTATACTTAAATTAAAAGTATGAATCATACTGGCTTGAGCTCCTTGAAATTTTTAGGATCAGTGGGAATCGTACTTTAGCTGCAATTAAGCTTAAAACAGCTATCTAGCCATTGCCTGAGAAATGCTTAAGACGGATGAGTGTTAATAGGGTTAGTGTGTCAATGACTCGATGCAATCTGGTCAGTTATCTGTTAAAGTTTCCTTAAAAGAACCAGTACTCTGACGGTACGGTTATCTGCACACAAACATGTCCATATAAACAAGATGGCACAGCTCCAGCCTTTCATCTACATACAGAAAACTGTGAGAGAAAATTTTTTGTCCTGGATCATAGTGAGTTTTTATATCGTTATATAACTCATAATAACAGAACAGTTTAAAGATTGGGTGCAGAGCCTGATTTCATAATGATAATCTCCACAAAATCCACAAGAGACTGCCAGAGTTCTCAAGCTTCTCTGCACTCCTGAGTGATGAGAGAAAACGGAGTTGCAGAGCATTTTAGAAAAGTGTAAAAGTAGACCCTAGTGCCCACAAAGTATCTGAAAATTACAACAGTAGAAATAAAGTAGAGTCAGTTGAAAAAATATTGTAAAAATATCTCCACTATGTAAAGAGCAGGTGTCTCCACTCCATCTGGTTTTCTTGCAAAGTTGATTGTCAAATTGTGGAAAAACCATGACCTATATTAACATTCTATCATCACTTCAGAAAGAAGAAAAATAAAATGAAATGCATAAAAAGTCTGAGGTGGGGAGTAGTAGGTCCCTGCATTGCATTACATGCAAGCCATTCAATATTGCTTCGGAAATTATTTGGTTAGTTAGAACTTCAAAAACTTTTGTAAACTCATTAGTCATGTTGGTGAACTTAACGCAGGCATGGGGATGTTACACTCTGTACACGTGGTTCATCCTAAGGAAAATTAAATGGAGTCCTCTGCACTATTTTAAAAATCCCTTTTCACAGGTTTCACATGTACCTTTATGATCCCTGAGGATCTCTCTTCTGTCTCTTTGCCCTGGATGCTGCATGTTTGGCAGCCACCTTCTCTGGAGGAAGTCTGGTGGGTTTCTACCAGGAGCTGATGTGGCATCTATTAGCAGATATGTGCTGCCCCCTGGTGTTCTGGAAAAAAGACTCAGGCAAAGAGAGTCCAACTTCTTTATACAAGTATGCCAAGAATGTCAAGGCTGCACACACAAAAACTAGAATACAACATCAGTGCTTAGTATCAAAATTACACCAAAAGTAAAAAAAAAAAATCAAAACAGTTTGGAACCAACAACTACTGATTAGTAAAATTATGATGAAAGTAAGATTTATTACATATTACAATATTTATAAAGAGGAATAAAAAACATCTTTAGAGATATCCATGGTTCTATGTAAACTGGCCATTTTAAGCAAAAATAGTATATGTATTAACTTAGAGCCAAGATCTTTTTACCCCATTCCCAAAGCTAGACATAAGATCATCTTCAAAACTGTATATTGTATGATATGATACTGAAAAATAAAACAATAAAAAAATCTAAGAGAGAAGCATGATATTCAAGGAATTAAAATATTAGGATCATCTGATGCTTTTAGACTTTTCACATTTCATAGTTTAAAATTCAGGTGTTTCCCAACTCTTTTGTTAACCCTGTAGGTCACGGGGAAACCGTGATGTAATTGCATATGTAATTAAATCCATAGTTACAGATATGTTAACATCTCTTGTTGAATGGATGTTGAAATAACACTGTCAGATTACTTCATCTTCTGATTACCCTACTTATATTCTCCTGGACCTCTGCTCGAACAGCATTTTCGGGAAATATCTTCATTGCTCACCTCTTCAATTATCCTTCCATTTTCTCTACTCGGTCATGTTCATAAAACATCTAAAAATCCAAAAGTAACTGCACAACTTTAGCACAATGTTGGTTAACTAGATATGATATATTGATTTACAGTTCAAACTCCACTCAGCTCTAGCTTTTATACTTGATATCATATGCGAGGAGCCCATTTATGGCAAACCCAACATAGAAAGAGACATTTTCAGTACTGAACCCACTTCTGATTCCACTGATGCGTGCTGGTCGCACTAGAATTTTCTCTTTGCCATAGTTGGCATACACTTCCCCTTGTTCAATGATTCCTCTCACCCTGTGAAGGCGGTTGATGATGGCTTTTTCCCTAAATATTTCTCCATTCCGCCAAAGTTGCGCTAAATCATCACGAAGCATCTTCAACAGAAAACCTTTATCTAATGAGCGTTTTGAAACCAGCCTCTTCAATCCTTCCTCTTTGCCCAAGTAGAAATAGGCAACAGTGTTCCTTTTTTGAAATAACTTGGATAGATTCTTGTGGGAGGACTTTCGGATTGCAGTAGCAAATTTAGCAATATTATTGTTTTCTTCTGTAGGACTAGGCCAGAATAACAGCAGTGCCAGAAAGTAAGGATCTGGGAAGGCATGTTGAAGTCCTACATCTTGGAGAACGTCTTGAAGCAGAGCCCGGAGCTCTGTGTACTTCTTTACATGTTTAGATTTTGGTCTCAAGTGGTAGAGAACTATGTTGGACATAATGTAATTGATTTTTGTTTTATAATGTCTCTCATTGGCTGCGTTTAGCAGTAAAAATGCATAGCATTCTGTGATTTGCTCCATCTGATCAGCAGGTTTGTCCAAGTACTGAAGGATTCCTGAGAAGGTATCTGCTTGGTTCTTCTCCAGAAACCATTTACGTTCTTCAATGTCCAGTTTCAGGCTAAGGCTTGTTTTATTTTCTTGTTCTTTTCTCCTTTCATCTGTTGTTGCACAAAAAAGATCCACATATTTCTTAAAATGATCGGTCACTATTCTGTGATTCAGTCCGTCCAGATCTGAGTTCTGTTTGATATAAGTAAAAAAAGAGTTCAAGAAATCAAAAGTCTCTTTGACTTGAGATTTCAGGTTAAGCAGGAACCCCTGATGTTCAGTGATGATTTCAACACATCTGTTGTTAGCTGCGCTGTTCTCTTTGTGGATGTGAGAAATTGGGATTGTTCCTTTGACAAAACTTTGTAAGTAGTGTTTTTTCAGCGGTTCACTTTTGTCAAAGAAAGGTAATCTGCTCAGAATTTCAAAGACTAGAAAAGAGATTTCAAGAATGCTTACATAGCCTTTTACATTGTAGGTCTTCCTGGGATAGTCCTCTGAGTCATCATCATGAGGTTTTTCCATTTCATTTTCAACATCTGACAGTTCCTGAGCCCTTTGGAAAGCTCTCAAGCCATTCTTGGCTATGTCAATATTTTTGTGCAAATCTTCTGGGTTGAGTAAACTCTCTTGCTTTTCTCTCTCAACATTACACCTAAGATTAGTTTTGTGAATTTGTCCAATTGTGTCAAAGGTGTAAGGGTTTTCTTTAATGTTCTTAGCTTTCTCTGCCCATTTTAGTGCCTCTGGAAAATCACGTACCTTAATGTACAAATATCTAGCCAATGCCTGAGGAATGGATAAACTGGTCTCAAACCTAGAAGACGCTTTCACAAAAATCTCTTGGACCACTTGTCTCCCTTTCTGGCTGTGGATTTTATTAATGAGAGGAGAAAATGGCTCCCTCTCTTCTCCATCTTTCTTAAGCTGTCTTTCTATCAACATTCTGTGAATTGAGAGCATCAGGCTGTGTTTAACAACTCTAATATTGAAAAACAGATCATAATGGAGGATTTCCATAACAATATCACTGACTTTTTGGTGATGCCGTCTCTCCAGCTCATCCAGACAGGCAGATGCAATTGCATGATGGATTCGCACTCCTTTGTATCCGCCCCATTCGTCTACTGATTCTATGATGAGAAAGTTGGAATATGGCTTCATTCTATCCAATACGCTGTCTTCTTTCCAGCAAATCATCTTCATCTGTAAGAAGTCCTCACATAGAGAGAGTGCTATTTCAGACTTTGCA
The DNA here is from genome assembly GCA_032876305.1 of Orestias chungarensis. NCBI lineage: Eukaryota > Metazoa > Chordata > Actinopteri > Cyprinodontiformes > Cyprinodontidae > Orestias > Orestias chungarensis. The sequence continues at coordinate 317,286 of JAVLVB010000524.1, forward strand.
ACAAATGTGTTGAGTAAGGCCATAAAGGAAAAGAGTTTGGCCTTCTTGGTATTTAAGTCAAAGTTCTCCAGTGTGTTATGAGCAAGATTTTCAGTGTATTTTTTGTCAAAGTTATTCTTCATAAACATGAAGCTGTAAAAGTTTTCTGGTTTGTCATGGGTCTCTTTGAGCTCCTTAAGTTTCTTTTCAAACTCTTTCTGCTCTTGATGCGTCAGTTTGGAAGTCAAGATCTGGTTTTGGGTTGGATTATGCTGTTTGTACTGCTCTACTGGGTTATGGGATCGAACGCAGTTGAGAATGATAAGTTTGCAGGTCTGAGTGTCATCCGGATAAATGTCTAATAAATCTTCCACAGTTTGACAGATGCAGTTCAGCAACTCAAAAGGGTTTTCTGTTTCCTTTAAATCATCAACTAACAGCAGAACCGAAGATGGCTTCTTAGTTTCCAGCATCATCAGATGTTGGACTTGTTTGGCCACTTCTGTCTTTGGTACCGTGTTGACTTTCAGAACAGCACATCTGAACTCCCGACGGAGGTCCCACATCACATGCTTTGCTAAGGTGGTTCCACCACATCCTGGGTCATGAAAAACCCTCAGCAGAACAGTGGAGTTGCTTGACTGTGTCCTCTGTGACTGGATCATTTTCTTCACACTTTCATACTTGTCCCTCTTAATAAATGGCTTCTCTATGTCTTTGTCACAGAAGTAGAAGTTCCACCATTTAACTTTAGCTCCTCTATAGAACTTCTCCTCAACTGCGATTTTGAACTCATGAAACTCTGTACTGGTTTCATCATAGATGTTCTCACATTCATTTAAACATAAAACATCCAGAACTGTCAGTAGATCTTCATCCTTCTGTTTCAAGACAACAGAACTGGAACCATAGGAAGGAAGCAGCCTTGTAGATGACTGAGTTACTGGACCCAGGCCCATTACAGTTCCATTGATCTCACTGAGGGTTAGCTCATTTATGGAAAAAATTGCAATATCAAATTCACACTTTTCCTCTATAAGTTCCCTCCATTTTAAGTATATACTCTGAGATTCACAAATGCTAATGATGTTACTCTCATCTGTGTGTTTGATGAAAGACTTGTAGGTATCAAAGACTGGGTTTTTCTCTGTGTCTACATTGGAAAGTAGGAGGAAGATGATTAGACATCTTCCATGAAGAAAAACATCAGGGTTGCAGATGAAGGACACCAACTGCTCCACATCTCTGCAGTACTTCCTCAGCCAACTCTTATAATCCAACTCTTCGGTTGAGTTTCCATCAATGTCATGCCTGCCATTACAGAAGACCCAGCTGGTCTGGAGGTACAGGTTGAGCCCCTTTATAACTGCTTCAGTCTGTCCCTGAAACTGTCCTGGAAAATGCAGGTTAGCCACTCTAGACTCTCTGTAGGAATGACACAATCCACCTACAGTTACAGAGTCTGGGTCAAAGTCCAGGACACAGAACAGTTTCAACTTAGTAAGAAACTTGAGGTACTGAATCTGATCTGGACTGCTTTTGTTAACAACAACAACAAATCTGTCATAACTGTCTAAGGAATGTCCACCACAAGTTAGCAACATCTTTAGTTTTACTCCTTGGTTAGCTTCTGTTTTCTTAATGTCTCTGGAAAGACACAGCTGATCCAGCTGACCTAGAAAAGAAAGAAAAAAATTGAGCTAAATTTACATTACAAAATGTGTTGTTGTTTTTTTTATAACTAGTCATATGAATGTAGTAAATCAATAATGTTGCAACGGGATTTTCTGTTCTCATTGTTGGCAAATGGAAGTTAAAATTATTCTAAATGTTTTTGTTTTTTTACTCCATTTTACATAATATATTATACATCATATTAGAAAGGTCTCCAAATAAATTTCATAATCAAAACCCAATTAGTTAAACCAAAAATATATATTGTTGAAAATAGTTTATATAGTTTCACCAAAGATCTCTGGAGCTTTAATTTATCCAGGAAAGCTGCTTGTGGTTGAGGGAACACAAAAAGGAGTGTTTCAAGGGAGAAGATGATACTTTGGATTTGTACTTCAGGTTAGACTTGTATTCAGTAAAATTACTTAGTTCTTTCATAGCATGGGTTAAAAGTAATCAGATAAATATATGCTGTATATATAGTACTTTCTAACTTTTGTTTTTAAAAAAGGCCGATTGTGTTCCTATTTTCTCAACAGAAACTGAGGAAACTAGGTTATGAACTGGTTTAGAACCAAAAAAGAAAAAGAAAAAACGTTTATCAGGGTTACAAGGGTTCAACAGATATTTGAGTCTGAGACTGATTTAGTCCAGAAAGATAACGTCTGGATAGAGGTCCGCATCTTCATGAGGCATAGAAGAGGAAATCCCGCCAAAATAAGCTTGAGGTGAGCTGTTTTATTTTTCATTAACTGCTTAACTTACCCATGCTTCTTTCCAGTTGACAAGCCAGTTCCCGCTGGTTAATTTCACTCAGAATATCTCTTGTGACCCCTAAGGCCTCCTGACCCCCATAATGACTGGTCAGTAACTGGGCAGTGTCAATTGTGTCTTTGCCTTCAAGTGTTGCATGGGGAACAGCTTTGACCTTTGACTGTTTGTATAATGATAAATGGAAATGAAATTTCTTCAAATCTTCTTTAAGGAGGTAATCCAAAAAGTTCTGGATAACCGCAGTGCTCTGCAGGGATTCTGGTAGGGGTCTGACCTGCAGAGGCAGAAAAACTGTTACAGTAAACAAATGTAAATAACTTCTACCAGAATTTCTCGGAATATACTATTTATATATCAGTCCTAAATGTTTATTTTAGTTTCTTTGCTGAAGCTCAGGTCTGTTTGCCCAGTCAGGGTGGGTTTTACTGTGTTTTCACTCTGATGTGTGGTCCTTAATCCAGAAGAACGCAACAGACTCAGGAAGACAGACAAGAGGTACCCACCTAGGAGCGACCACACGCCTCTGAACATAGGTAGGTCGTCAGCAGAGCCAAAGAGAATCACCGCGCTGGCCATGCTGCGCTCTCCCACCATGCAAATCAAACCAGCTTCCAAGGGCCCCCACCAACCCCCAGAAGAAAGACCGCCAGACATCAAGCAAAGCCTTAAAACAGGTACCAGCCCAATCTGGCAGCTGATATTCAGAACGGACAGGATAGGGACCACCAAAAGAGGACCATAGTGAGACCTGTGAGCGCAGCACCTCCACCCTACAAGGTTTGACTATTCATGCATCATGTGAGAGAGGTTGTACTATTGTGTGATTTATAAACAATGGGCTTTTTTCTTAAAGGTATAGGAGAGGATCTTCAGCTCACTCTCATTTTCGCAACACTACGCATGCACCACCTCATCTCCAGTAACGCCCCCTGATATTGGGAGCGCACACGTCCTCAGCACATGCAGTCTGTTTACATCTGTGGGACCACAGCCTCTGGTGCCGCATCGGACTTATTACAGAATTGATTGCTTTTACATCAATGAATTAGCTACCGAAAGGTTATTTGTTTAGGAAAACGCTTGTTCAGGAACATTTGACAGTAATTAATGATTATCAGTGATAAATAATCACGCCATTGGGTAGTAATTCTACATAAAGGCTGCACAGCTAGCGTTTTCTGACGGACCCTGCGTAGCGATTACAACACTTGTGTCAAATCAACACAAATCCTTCTAAATGAGCAGGTATAAGCACATTACCTGTCTAGCACAAACTCCTTGACGAGTTGATCGGTTTTGAATCCCTTTTCGGCTTTCAATGCCTGCCACCGCACAAAGCAGTAATCTCCGAAAATGCGTCTTGTCCGTCCCCATGTTGCCTGACTTCCAATTGGAAGGTCAGGGGTTCAAATCCAGCCCATGGCAAAATACACCACAGCATCAAGTGTGGGTCCTTAGGCAAGACCGTTTGCGCTACTGCCTACCTGGCGCCACAAATGGCTGCCTCAGTGTAATTACACCAAAACAAATTCCTAGTATTTCATGTATGTTTCTGGCAAATAAAGCTGATTTAATCTTTAATATTTTAATCTTAATTTGTGATATACGTCATCGCGTAAATTTTATTTCCGCATTGACATCCAGTTATTTTTCACCACCGGTCGTTTTTGATTGGCTGTTATTTTCAATGGGATTTTCCATTTAAATTTTTCTACTGAAAAGATCCTCTCCTATATCTTTAAAGCATAAATCCCCTCATATAATAAAATCCAGGAAAAAAAATTATATGATTATGTTTTCCATGTTCTCTACTTGGCTAAAAGACAGCATCTGCTTCCTATTCTTACATAAGACCAATACTGACCGATAGTCCTTTGGAGTTTTCACAAACTGTTCAAAAAATAACATCTGATTTGATTTATAATTTAACAGAGTATTATTCAAGTTTTAAAGTTGTTCTATTTCATCCCTTCTGATTTCCAGAGGGCGGTGCTGAAAGCACTGAATGTTCCCTTGGCACATGCGCCGTTCAAGTAGCAATACCAAAAGAGTCACACCTGTGATACACCAGATGACTATCAAGAATCTATAAATCCTGGCATCATCTGAGGCTCTGTTCCTTCTATCTTTTTGTGTGCTGTTCTGTGAGAGCTTTGGCGATAAACAGGTAGATCTGTTCACCACAGAGACATCGACTCATTGTCCCCTGTGGTATTCCCTTACGGGGGCGTTTGCTGCACTGGGCCATGATGCACTGGCTCCCCCTTGGGCACCGGTTCTGTTATTTGTTTTTCCGCAGCTCTTTCTGGTTTGGGCTACAGTTCAGAGAGTTCTACAGGAGGGACATAGGCTGTTGCTAGAGGCTCTGTACCGTAAAGCACGGGCAGCTGCTACGGAGTCTGTGCATGGTGTCCTCCGAGCAGGAGGTATCTGACTTTTCATTTGGATGGGCAGATTTGGCCCCCAACCCTCAGCGTCTCCGACTGCGGGTGTGGTCAAGTTGGAGTTAACTGGGTTTTCAGATCCTTTCAGAGGTAACATCTTGAGTGCCAGGGTACCATCTACTCGTCATCAGTATGAAAACAGGTGGGGTCTGTTTTCCCAGTGGTCTTTTGCCTGCAATTAAAATCTGATTTCCTGCCCAGTATCCACCATCTTGGAGTTTCTCCAGTCTCTGCTTGCAAAGGGCCACTCTCCTTCGACACTTAAGGTGTATGTAGTGGCAATATTATATTATCATGATAGTATTAACTGCTGTACAGTGGGGAGCCATGATCTAGTAAATCTTTTCCTGCGCAGTGCTCGAAGGTTTTACCCACTGGCGTTCAATGGGCACCGGTTTGGGATGTGCCCTTGGTTCTCGATGCTCTGTGCCATCCTCCGTTTGAGGCATTGACACAAACAGACCTCAAGTGGCTCTCATGTAGGACTGCCTTTTTGCTGGCTATAGTATCTCCAAAGAGGGTTGGCTAACTACATGCCCTTTCTGTCAGCCCCTGGTGTCTCATGTGAGGTCCAGACAACACTGTTGTCACCTTGTGGCCAAACACTACATTTGTGCCTAAGGTGTTGTCCCGTTCTCATCATAACCAGCCATTTAAATTGTCACGGTTTGGCTCTCAAGAAGAGCCCAGCTGATCGGAGTTGCTGTGCACGGTATGAGCACTCGATGCATACATTACAGCTACTGTGAGACTCTCGAACCAGCGGTTTGTGTGTTATGGAGGACCTAAGTTAGGCTGTTCTCTTTCCAAGCACCGCATCTCCCATTGAATCTGCTGTGCCTAGTGCAGGACACCTCTCACTGCCGGTTGCGATGAATGAACACTACCAAGCATCTCAGCATCCTGGGCAGAAAGAGGGGTTCTGCTAGATGCCATATGTGCTGCTGCGTCATGGGCTTCCCTTGCGACATCGATGGTATTAATTATTCAGTACCCATGTCTGGCGGTCAGTGGGAATGAAATGGAGCGAAAGTTACAAAAGTAACTGCGGTTTTCTGAATCCCGGATGACTGATAAACCTTCTGTCACTCAGAATCCTTACTTTTGCAAAAACATTCTCTAGGACGACAGCCTTGGATGACGCTAGGATTTATAGATTCTTGATGGTCATCTGGTGTGACACGGGTGAGTCACACCTTTTGGGATTACTACTCCAACGGCGCATGTGCAAAGGTAACATTTCAGCACCGCCCTCTGGCGTCAACTGGGATTCATAACAAACTCATTCAATTTTTTATTTTTAGGGTCGTTTTTTTTCAGTCTTCTTCTCAGTAAACAGAAAATATGGCAGCCTCCTGGTCCTGTGTGAACCCAAGGGTCCTCTGGATTGCATGACGTGCCATATGAGCCTGTACAGGGACTGCTGGATCAGGGATGTGTTTAAATGGACTTATATAATTATAAACGATACAAAGCTATCACATCAGTACTACAGAGCGTAGACATGTCAGGCAGGGATATGGCAAAAGATAAAGACCGGACTGTAAACCAATTATAACAACACAAAGCATAGAATCGGTCAACAAAAAATTGCAGCTACCCACTAGCCTCTGTCTGTCCTTCCTCCACCCAAGTGAGTGGTCACCATTTTAACCCATGAACGAAGATGAAATGCACCAATCCACAAGGAATACACAATCTCTCCACACAGGGCTGCAGAAAATCACACAAAGATTGCACACCAAACTTAGCTTCATGTCTTCTACAGTAAATGTAAAATTACTGGTAATTTTTACTTAACTTTAAAAGAAATCCTGATTAATGGTAAATACTTGGTTTTAGATAAATGGACTGATGAATACATTATGTTGGTGATTAACATACATCATCCCCCTTTTGGTTCATGAAATGAGTGATTTGGTCCAGGTAAAGGAATTCATTCTAGATAAATCTGAGCTGGATAATGATAATCAGAGTAACTGATTAAATAAATTCAATTGTGTGGACTAAAATCCTAAGATCAAGAACTGACACTCCAAACTCGACCCAGGACCACATTTCCATCAAAAGAGAGAAGCAAAGGGCCCCTCATCATTCCAGAGACATCCCCACATTAGACATTACACACAACCAGGACTCCATTTGGCAAAACCGCCTCCATAAGCACAGAGAGAGTTTTGAAAGAAGCTAAATGATATGTGTGATTTTTTACCATAGCAGCTTTTTGCTTTGCTCCCACATCTTCTAGTTCTGGTCTCTCCTCTTCCCTCTTTGTTGAAGTTATTTCAGTGTCCTCTTGTGACCCAGTTTTTTTCTGGAAGTCTGGTTTATTTGCCAAAGTTTGAAGAAGATTCTTGTCAGGCTGAACATGTTCATCTGCTTCTCTCTGGTCTGGGCTTGTTGGCAGGGTCAGTAGCAGGGCTGGTTCTGGCCCTTGGTTCAGTTTCTTTAGTTCTGCTAGAATCTTAACTGCAGGGCCACTTTTCACATTTAGATCCAGGAAGTCTTGCTTCCTGAAGCAAACAAGACAGTCTCCAGAAACATCTTGGTCCAGAAGTTGTTCTGCATACCTGTTGTAAATCTTCACATGGTCCAGTAACCACTGGCTCACCTGCTTCTTGGTCCATGCTTCCAGATACGCAGGATATTCTGACCGAAGTTCTTGTGCTTCAGTAAGGCTTTTCAGATGACATGTAATCTTCACAGCAGGACCATGTTTGATCCCTAAATCCAAAATATCTGTCTTTTCGAAGGACACTAAACATTCTCCCGACACTTCCTCTTTGACAAATTTGTCGGCACAACTTTGAGAAACTTTGACTTTTGTCATGAGCCAACGTTGAACATCTTCTGTGGTCCATCCTTCAATTCCAGATTGGCTCATTTTGATCCCCTAATGAAAAAAAGCAGAAACATAATGAAAAGGTGTTAGAAGAACATCCATTGAAGGAAAATATTAATTCTCACTTACTGTAAAACTCTTTTTTTCTATAATATTGTTAATTTTTATAATCCATCAGAACCATCTTTCAAAACTATTCAGTCAGAAGCAAAGCTGATGTTTACAATACAAGGCACTCACAAGGACATATAAAAACGATGTAATTAGTATAAACCACTGCCACCTATAAACACAGAGGCGCTGCCAGGATGTTTGGGCCCTGTGACAAAAAAATAAATACACCATATTTCTGTAATATCATCCTACAACAAAGATTTACATAACTAACTTTAAAGCTTTAGAACTGTACATGCAATAGCCTGTAAGTGACTATTAAAGTGAGATTAAAAGAAGCCATAAAATATGGGCTAAAGTCCATATCCTAGTCATTGTTTTTTTATACACACACTCTAATGTTACAGAAAAGTAAACGAACCCATACTACGTCCTGTAGCATCACCACTTAAAGACAGGGAACACTTGGTAAACTGAGCCTTTGGCCCCATACCTGCTAAATGATTTATATTTTTCATCCAGTCACAAAAGTTTCCAATACCAGAAAAAAAGTTGCTAAATTTGTTTTTTGTTTTTGTTTTTAAACTAGAGGGCTCTGAAAAGCTGTCACACACAGCAACAAAATCGCTTAGGTGGAAACAAATCACCAACACCATTTCGCTGTCCAACAGGAACTAAACACATTATCCAGATAGGAGGAGTGTCCGGAGAATATTAAAGTGCAAACATTTAACTTTTACTTTTAAAAATAGTCAAAACAAAACAATTTTCTGCATGTGTCATTTCTTATTTGTGGAGGGCGGAAGTTACACATTATATGGCGCTTAACTCTCTAAAGGAGGGTGTGGTTTATTCTAGAAAACCGAAACTTAAGCCTTATGAATTCTTTTCTGAAGCCTGCTTTTAACAGCGGCTGCAGAACAAAACTACAGTTCAAGTAAAACACTTTCGGATCAAATCATTCATCAGAGGTCTAGACTCCTTCCTGCAGTCAGAAAACCAAAGGCAGTAACCTTGAAAAAAAATGTCCACATAAAACACAGCAGTTCAGCAAGAAACACGTTTTTACAGGTTCAGTTCCTACAGACAGCGGAACTCTAACAGGATATTTTCCCCAGCAATAAGACAGACAAAGTATTTTAGAAGTTTTGGCACCAACCTGAATTTCTTCCGTCTTTTAGAGAAAACATACTCAACATTAGGCTCCGCCTTTGAGAAGTCAAACCAGGAAGACTTTCAGTTTCTGCTGTAGAAACAAGCCAGCATTACCATAAAAGAGGTTTATTTTATGAGAGGCACCGGGCAGCAGACCTCC
>JAVLVB010000524.1:326527-354981 GCA_032876305.1 Orestias chungarensis
GGAAATGCACGGAATACATTTCAAAATAAAAGTGCAGGTCTCCGCTCACAGGCCTGGAAATGTACGGCATATTTTCCATAATAAAGTCGCGAATAAACTTCCGGTAGGATTATTTTCACACATTAATAAGTAAACATTACATAATATATATAAATTGCCTGTCTATCATATATATTGTTTTTTCGTGTATTGTAAAAATGTATTTGATCAGTGCACACATTTTCTCTTACGATAGCATTTATATTCAAAAGCCAACATCTCGTCATAGACCAATACATTTTATTATACAGAGTACTTAACTACTGTCTCATTATCATTTAATTTTGACTATTGCACGGCTGTTTCCCTATATTTGTTTCAATTAGTTTTGGTGTAGTATTAACCGTAAAAAACTAAATATTCAACTTCAAATAATAGTAGTTTTAAATGAGACTGCTGCAACACATGAATTTCCCGCAAGGGATTAATAAAGTTTATCATTATTATTACTTACATGTTTCGTTCTATGTCTATGCTAATTATGTTCTTGTGCCGCTTAGTGGTACCCCTAAGTACCACTAAATACAATCGTAACTCTAGATATCTACAGTGTAATGCAAGTCAAATCATTAAGTGATCAATGAGAAAACATTTAAAAAACACACACACCAAGTCACAACATGATGAAATGTTCTGTACAACTTTATTCACTGACATTCACAATCTGCCAAAAAGTTTTTTTCTTCGACATTTTCACAGAACTTACACATGGCCTCAATGCAGTGAGTCAGCCTCCCCAGCACCACAGACATCTACACCTCCAGATGCAGGAATAGGGCCCCCTTCATCATGAAGGATCCCACCCACCCAGCACACTCACTTTTGGGTCCGCTTCCCTCAGGCAGGAGGCTGCGGAGCATAAAGTGCAAAACCACCAGACTGAGAAACAGCTTCATTCCTGAAGCTGTGAGACTCTCAAACACACACAAAGACAATTACAAATGAAAAAAACAACAAAAAAAACCTTCTCATTTAACCGGCACTGTTCACTATAATATCATACTTTAAAATGTCACTTTAATATGTCACTTTATTAACCATCCATGCTACTACAGCAAATTTTACACTCCAAATTTTCATTTCTGCTATGTCCAAAGTCCCATATTGTAGATTTTGTGTAGTCAAAATCCTATTCTCTTATATTTCTTTATATTTTATTATATTATTCTTATTTTGTAGCTATTTTAAAATTGCTCTCAGGGTGTAAACTGGACCGTGGGATTAGAATTTAGTCCCACCTCATGTACCACATGTGATGTGATGACAAATAAAATTCCTTGATTCCTTAATCAGCAAGTGTAGCTGAGACTTCAGCCTGCTGTTTTTCTTCCTGAAAATATATAGATAAGCAAATTGACAAGTTTTAGTATTCCAAACACAAGCTCCAAAAAGAAGAAAAAGTAAAAATAGTCTGAAGATAGTTCTACCGACATTATAGAGAGCTCAACAAATGTCAAATCCAACCATGCATAATCTAAACACTATTTTTCAATTGCAAACAGCAGGTCTGATCGTATCTTGTGAATGGCATATTCTTTAAAGTGACCCCACAATTTCAGTAAAAAAATAAATAAAAAATTCTGACCAAAAACAAAACAAAAACTCCAACAGAAAAAAAAAATCTGACATCAGTAATGTCGTCCAGCTTCCTTTTCAGCCTAAACACTGGTGGCATGTCACCTCACAGAAGGGCTTTGGATTCATCTGTCCAGTGGGCGAACAGCTTTCTATGGCTCAAAAAATGATAAAATGGAAATGAATAAAAATGTCTTGGAATAACTTCAATAATGTCCCCCATTCCTGCAAGTCAAATTGCAGCGGCAGATCTTTTTATCTAGGAGCAAGTCAAGAGAATATTTATGTTAGACAATGACAAAAAAGTCCCGTGAACATTCTCACAAATATGTGCGTGTATACACAACCACACAAAAAATGTGTGTGTGTGTGTGTGTGTGTGTGTGTGTGTAATGCGTCTTTAATCTAAAATGCTAGGACCTCGGTTTGAAGAGGTGTTTGGGACACAGGGGGCAGTGGAACTGACTGCAGCATGTTGTGCAGAGTTCCACTGCAGGTTTTCCATCAGAAGAAATGACTGAAAGATGCATCTAACAAAGCACATAAAAGATATCGTGTGTTAGTTAGATTACACGTAAAAGGGCAACTTGCAGCAGGTGATATAAATGAGGTCATTCTTGTGTAGAAGTAGCACAATATCTATTATTGTAGAAATAGTAACTGCAAAAGTATTGTCACTGAAATTGATTCCAGTAAGGAGGGTTTGGTGTGTTTATCAAGAAGTATGTCGGCACTTTGGTGAGCTGACGGTACACAGAAGGTGTCTGAGCCAGTGAAATGACCAGGAGAAAATGAAGAGAAACACTTATATACAGAAAATAGCCATGGTTACGCAATATGTAAATAGGGATGGGGCAAAAGATGGGGAAGGTAAGGGAAAGGGTTGGGCAACAAAGGACAGAGATTTACATGAGGTGTGAAAGTTGGAGCCAGAAAAACAAAATAGACACATTTGCTATGTGATGTAGGTTACAGACCTAGAGAATGGGGTTGGGGTGATTCCCAGACGTTGTTTGACAACTCAATCAGAAAGTCTACACTCCAATGTATATAACTTTGATTAAGGGACCAGCCCAGCAGGGGTTACAGGTTGGGCCAAGACATACACGACTTGGCTTTAAGTTTTTTATGTTATGTCAGGATATATTTTCTTCATCATAACGTAACGTAATAAATTACTTATGTGTCTTGTTTTATCCACTTTCACTAGTAATGATGAAGAAAAGACATCCTGACATGCCATATAGAAAAACTTGAAGCCAAGTAGTGTACCTCTCGTCCAAGCTGTAATCCCTGCTGGGCTGGTGCCTTGATGAGGATTATTTTTTGTTTATAACATGTTACTATGCCCCACTAAAGCATCGGGGGTTTACTTTTTTCCCGTAATGTTACATATAATAAATGCAAACACTTACTTTATGTTTTTCACAAAACAATTAAGAATCCGTAGGTGTTGATGCTAACTACCAATGGCGAAAGTAAACTTTGACCTTATCTAAGTTAGCATCAGAACAACAACAGAAACCCACATGTAACATTCGTTCATTTACGTAATTAATCACCTCAATACCGAGTACCAAAACGACATCCATATTCAACAAGAAGACAATATACCATGCTTTGACTGTCTGTTGACAATAAAAATCAGAAACTCACTGCTCCACAACTTCCAAAAAAGGTCATCACTTCCGGGCCTGACAGTGAAGGTCTGCAGCCAGGACCTCTTGTATTTTATTGCCAGGCCAGCAATGTTGCAGCATAACGAATCCTGTTTGAAAAAATGATGGACTTGAACGCAACTGGATTCTGATTAAAAAGCTATGGAAAATGCTGAAACTATATCTACATTAAATAAACACTGAAAATATTTTATTTCCATCCCAAGATTTACTCCACTAATCGTCTAAAGTTAAATAATTGCTCTTTACTTTTTAAATGAGAAACTGCAAGATGAGGTCTGCAAACTAAACTGAAGACACACTCAGACACAATCCAAATACAAAACCTACTATTGTTTAACCCTGGTGTTCCTACGTCAACAAATGACTGAACTATATATGTAAAATTGGACTGGTTGAACCTCCCAAGTTCAATCTTGCTCGGGTGCTTTTTGAAGAAAAATCAGGCAGAAACATCAGGTTGGATTCAGTTGCAGTGCTCCTCTGATTACAAAACCAGTTTTTCATTGTTGCCCATCAGTGGCATTGGTGGATGGGAATTATTAACTAGGGCTGATTACTATTCACAACAAAATCTGCAGTTGGGTCATATTTTATGAACATATATGCTTTGGCTCGACCAGTAAAACCTGGCTGATATTAAACTACTGATATCTGATTCCATCTTTTAGCCTTCTTTGTTTTGGAGAGGGTTGGTCATGGGACCTGTACAGCAGCACAGATATGTGGGGGATTTCAACAGAAGTATGGAAGAAATTTCAGAGGTGGGTTAATTTTTAGTATAGAAATCGTTTGGAAATAAGCAAAATCTGTAACAACAATTTTAATAGTGGATTTTGACTCACATTTTCAGATTGGTGCTCCCCAAATTTTAACCGTCTCGGTTTAAAGTCTGTGACTGACAAATACTGAGGCTGAACAATAAAAAGGGATTATGATAATGTTGATAACATATTAATAATATAGTTAATCTCAGCCAGTTTGTTCAATACAATTTAAGATGAATCAGCATCAGATCCTCTGCAGGTTTCTATCACATTCATTCAATAATTTAACAATGTGGCTTCTGATACCTAGATGTACTTTAAACATGAAAAAATAAGTTAGAGAAAACCCAATCAGTAGCCTAGTAATGATTGCTTACCATACTAACTAGTCACTTCTTCTCTTCTACTTCATGTTGCTGCAGTAATACTGAACATTTCAGCCAAAATCTGCAGGTTTATTTAGTTTTTTCATGCATCTATCTCAGCTCCACCCTCTCTCCAGGAATCAGCCGCGATGAAGGTAATCTGAGCTTCATGCGTTTTTTTAGAGGTGCAGTTGGAGCGTAGTTCTTATTTTAAACCGGAGAGAAAACGGTTCATGATGTTATCAATCAGATAAAACTCTTCCTTCACATCTACACACAAAAAAAAACAAGTGTATGTCCATTAAAATGATTCTTGTTTTATTTAGAATCAGAGCCCTGAGTCATCACGCTGTGTTCACTTCCCGTGGGAATCAGCAACGTTTCACAGTTAAAATCTACCTCCCTCTCACTCTGCACCCAGACCTATTTACAAAGAGTCCCCACAGGAAGTGACGGCATTAATACAAATACAAACAAGAACAAAAGACGCAATTTCTATGGTTACTAGGCGAGAGGGGGAGGAGCTTAGCTGAGGATTTTATGGTAGGGAAGCAGAGGGAGGGACGAGGTGAGCGCTCTGATGTCAGAAATGGGCGTGGCGTCTTGCAACGCCGGCGCCGAGGCCGGCAGGAAGGTCAGCTCGTTCACTTGACCGTAGGCCGAGGAAGCGGAGTCACCGGGGTTCTGATCGGGCGGGTCGTTCTCTTCCACCCCGAAACCAACCACCTGACAGAAAACAGAGAGGGTAACGCCGTCAGAGCAGGGAGGGACGACATCAGGTCCTGTTACCCCTCCAGATGTTTGCAGTCATTATTACTAGAACCAACTGGGTATGAGGTTCAGATGAATCAATAACAAATCTAGAGAGGAAACATGAACAGCTCCAAGACTGAAATACTATAATTCTTTACCCAGTGGAAAAACCTACACGAAAGAAAGGATATTGAAGCATGAAAAGGTAAAGAAAATGGCCACAAAGATACACTATTATTATTTTTGAGTATTGCTAAGGTTGATGCTGTTGGAACCAATCAGTCTTTAAGAGATGTCATTCCATTAATTTAAGAAAAAGCATACAGGTTGATTTAAATTGCAAATATGTAGATCAGGTAAAGCTCAGAGAACCAGAACCAAAATAAGGTTCATCTCATGTGTGAACTCACGTGCACACTCAGCTTCCTGCTGCTGCTGCCGCGGTGCTCCAGGAACCAGGAGACCAGCTCCTCCTGAGTGAAGAGCTTCAGAGCCTCTATCTGCAACACGTGAACCAGCGAGTCACACAAAGAACCCAGCTGCAGGTAAATCTAAAGAAAGCTCCTCACCTCTCTGTGAAGCCTGTCAAAGGTGTACTGCTGGGTCACCACCTCGAACCAGTTACGGTCCACCTCCTCGCCCAGGTGGGCGTCCTCACACTCCTTCAGCTTGATGAGAGCAGTCACCTGAGACCTGAAAGTCTCCTCGCTCAGAGACGACAGGCGCTCGACGAAACTCACCAGGAACTCCTCAATCTTCAGCTCCACAAACTCTGAGCTGAGACCGGAAGTTGCATCAAAATAAAGTTAAAATTGCCTTTTGTTTTGTGTAAAATGTTCTACATAGAAAACCAAATAGTATTTATAATCAACTTTTATTTAGCCACTCTCAAGATCATTTTAATACAAGGTATGCTTTAAAAAGTTGTTTTACTCTCCTAACATGTAAACGCAATACTCTTTAAAAAGAACACTGTTTAGTTACCGTATTGTATGGGATACCATTTGATGATCGCATATTTATGAACGGATATTGAATGAATTTATTGCATTTATAATTTTGAATAAGCGTCAGTAATTTTTTGTAATAAATATTATCATATTATATTAACATCACAGAGCAGCATTTTAACAGAACAGAGGACGATAAAAAGGAGAAGAAAACACATGAAGTTGGACAACCAAAACCTGGAGAGTTGGCTCAAACAAACATAAAATAAATCCAAATCTTTGTCATTTTTTTAAGTAGCAGCTCCAAGAAGCCGACATAACAGACCAACCGACTCACTTGAACTTGGTGGCCTGCGTTTCTACCGTTACGGAGAACCCTAGAACCCCCGATGTGTTCCTGCAGGTTGGATACACCTGGTACCTGAAGTCAGAGCAGAGGAGGATGGGAGAAATTCCTGATCCATTAAACTCTAACCACAGCTACATGTTACAGAAACATCGGCAATAAAGTTCACACTTCATGTCACTAGGGAGTGGAAACAAACCATTTGTTCTTTTACCCCCTCAATTATTAATAATAAAACACAACTTCAAATGAGACCAAGCACTTTAATCATGATGAAGCAAAGGCTGAACATAAACAGGAATTTGAAATACGCCGTCCATTATGATTTTCACATTTTGAATTTAAGCTGACAAGTTGAAAAGAATCAGCATATTTGTGCAAAATTTTTGGTTTACAGTTAAACTAAGCTATGCTAATCAGGCTAATTGCATGATCAAAAATATCCTTTTAGCTTAAGCCAAAGTAACAAACATAGTCAGGAATCTAAAGCTCTCTTATTTGCTTGAGGGTTTGAACTAAACGGACTCGGAGCATGACATTCAATTACTGTTGATTATGTGGACATTATTTTATTTGATCTCTTACATTGAAAGTACAGACATATACTTGGTATAAAGTGTGACTTGTGTATATAGAAGTGTGTTCTGGATGTCCAAAATTTTAAAGTGGCTGCACAATTATTGCACGCTAAACCGATCCATCTGTTTTATTTGGATAGTTTTGTTGTTCAATCTTTGGCATTCTGTGTTTTTGCAATGTAAACCTGTAGGCATTATATTACTCTGTTATATATATATATTATTGGTCTGGTCCCTCATGACAAAGACACACCGCTAATTGCACCTGAATGAGAGTTTATTTTGATGAATGTTGGTGTTCTTGGAAAAGAAAATATCTCAGTGGTTGTACTGAGCTTCAGGGGTTTCCATACCGCTGGCTCTCAACCACCTGAACCCAGGTTCTGATTTCCATATCTTTGAGGATGAAACGGATCAGAGAGGTGCGGGACGCGAGTCCCGCTCTGGAATACCAGGAATATCCTGGATGAGCGGAGGGAAAACGTTTCAAGAGCCAGAAACCCGTGAAAGGACAGAGACCAACTCAGCAAGTCCAGACGAATCATGATGGCCTAAACCTCAGCAGCCTTAATAACACTTTGAGCTGCTCTGACCTGTGTCACCTCAAAGCTCCTCAGGGCTTCACATCAGATCCATAAGATGCAGATCATGAGCATACAAACTTCACTCACCCCAGCGTCTCCTTGGTTCTCAGGAAGTCGAAGCACGGCTCCTCCATGTGCATCTGAAGCACAAACAAGTACTTAGGACTTGATCTGCGACTGGAGTTCAATCAATCAATTGGATTGTTTGGAGATCTCTTACCACCATCAGCTCCATCAGAGCGTGCAGCCTAAGCTTCTTTAGGCCCGACTGGAACACAGTTAGAGACACAGAGGACCTGAGCTCGGGGTTCATGACCGCTCTCTTTGGTTCTCAGGTTCTGGTTCTGTGACTCACCTGGTAGTACACCGTGACTTCAGAGTTGGCGTCGCCTTTATTCAGAGACTTCACTTTACAGATGAGGTGTTTTTGAGGCAGCTCAATCACCTGGAACTGCACAGGGACCTCTGCAGGTGGAGGCTGAAACTGCAGCCTACTGAAAATGAAATTTAAAACAACAGGGTTAGTAACAGGACACAAGTAAGAGAGAGAGCAGAAAAAACAGAAAATAGCAAACAGATGTATTGCATTATGTTTTTGCCGTCTGAATAAGCTTCCTTTCTGAAATCCCTGATCCTTTAACTTGGACCTCCAGAGTACTATTGGACCTATGATGCACAGAAACGTTTCAATATTTCAGCTCAGGGTTTTATGCGAGCCAACTAAAGAGCGATTCCTCTCACTTAAGAGACTAACTAGACTGATGCATCAGCAGAAACTTTGAGCTCTGATCAGACACACTGAGATACTCACTCAGTGAAGTACTGCAGAAACTCTTTGGACTCCTGTTAAAAGTGAGATACAAACATTATCGTCAGACGAGCCAGTCCAAGTCAGACCGAATATTCCCAGTGTGCGTCTCACAGCGCTGGTGAAGTTCCCCTGGACGAGGCCCTCAGCGTAAAGCTCCGTCTTCAGCGCTGTGGCGAACGCCATCAGCTGCTGGATACCCAGACCTTCCGTCAGGACCTGATACTTCTGAATGACGGACCAACGGTGGTGCTCCAGGATCAGCAGTCGCACATCCCTGAGCAGGTGAAACACCTGGTTACAGAAAGCCCCTCCCCCTCTGCTCTGACTGACTCTCTGAGCCACGTACCTTCCCAGTCTGTCGTGCTTGATGAGGATGTTGAAGTAGGTCTTCTTCAGCTGCTCTGTGAACATGTTGAAGACGCCCGGCTCTGTGGAGAAGTCCGCCAGCGTATCCACGATCAGTTTCAGCAGCAGCTGTGAGGAACAAGAACGCCATATAGAAACATGAAAGGTTCCTCAGGTCCAGAGGAATCACAACATCTAGCCCAATGAAGCTGTGAACGTCTCCTCACTGGCAGCTTGTGATTGAAGCCCTTCAGCCGGATCATCAGACCGTGTTCTCCAGCCATGAGCTTGTACCCCAGCTGCGCCACGTCTGCCTCGTAGCCCACCTCTGCCAGGTTATGAGCCAGGATGTTGATGAAGAGGTCGAACAGAACCAGACTGTAGGAAGAGGAGGAGGCGATGGTCATCAGCTGTCTGTTACAATTTTTACTGCCACTGTGAAAGTGACTGGCAAGCTATACGTAGTTTAGTTCCAGTTTGGTCCTACTACGATTTGTTTATATGCACAAATTTATTTGATTCTGTTATTTCTGCACTTAGATGCTATTCATGCGGGATTTTGAGGGATTTTCTCCGATTGCAAAACATCCCAAAAACACAGGACGAAATGGCGCAAAATTCACCGCAAAATCAAGGATTTTTGACGGCATTTTATGGTGGGTTTGTCTATATAAAATCCTGCAAATATCAGGAAAGTGAGAAGTTTTAGGATTTTTTAGTCCTCTGTATGCAGATGACTAAACAATTTTTCCCATTGGTTATGGGCAGAATACAGATTTTTGCATTTTTAGCCTCTGATAAATCCTCTAAAAGTGTATGAAAAGATTGAAGTTCCTCCACACAGCTTTAGAACCGGATCTAGTGGTTCAACTTCACTCAAACATGGCCTATAAAAGACCTACTGCTTTTCTAGGTGTGTTCTTACTTCTCTGGACTCTTCTGTATGATGGGAGAGATGAGGTGGAAGCGGATGTAGGCTGAAACACAATAAAGATGCGATCCGATTTGGTCAGTCTGAATAATTCCTGAGGTAACGTTAAACATCTTCCATCATCTCACCTTTCGGGATCTTGAACTTGTTGTCCTTCTTGTACCACAGAGCCCCTTGCTCCATGTTTAGGACGCGGACCGGGAACTCCGTGTCCGGACAGTCGGACGTCTTCAGGTTGAAATCCGTGGCTGCGGCACAGAGACGAACATGGCAGACTGGTTAGCTAGCGGTACCTTCCGGATGGAACTGCTGGACCGAAAGCAGCGTCAGACGCTGACGCAGCAGTTCCACGTTACTGAACCCGTCCCCGGGTTCAGTCAGAGATCAGACCGAACACCGACCAGAACCCAGGGTCTAGTATCGATTCTCCTGCCGAGGCCTAACTGACCAATGAAAGGGTTTTCTGCTGGGAGATGGAAGTCTGGGTTCAGCTCCAAGTCTGCCGCCCAGCACTGGGCCCACTCTTCTGGGATCTCTGAGGAACCAAAAGAAAAACCATCAGAACCTACTGTGGGTCCAGTTTGGTTCTGGATAGCAGCAGACCGGGTCGTACCCTCACAACTGTAGCTGGTACCAAACCACTTCTCTCGGAGAGGGCAGCGGCCCTCATTCTCTGGAGACAGCAGCAGCAGGTTGGCTCTGAGCGGCGTCAGCAGAGACAGCGCGGTTCCGATCACCTGAACACAAAGAAACCCGGCACAGAACCTCGTTTAGAACCTGGTAACTGAGATATGTCTCAGAACCGGGGTCGGCCCGCTCACCTGAGGGTCGTAGTGGAACATGAGCTGGTCTCCGGTCAGGAAGTCCGGCTTGGGGAACAGCTGCATGTTCTCGCAGATGTTCTCCACAAACTCGATGGGGTCCGTCTGTTGAGCAAAACAGAGATCCAGGTCGGGTTCTGGCTCAATTATGGGTTCTGTTCTTCTCAAACAACTGCAACCTTCACTTAAGACAAATATATTCAAGCCTGCGTTGACCTAAAGTTCTATACTTAAGATGTAGGTTCTGTACCTGCTCCTGGTACTGGAACTCGTTGTCTTCAATCTTCTGGATTTCCTCATAGATCCTATAACAGCAGAGGATAGAATTAGAGCAACCAGACTCTAGTATAGATCAGAAAAACCCGGTAGAGTTCGAGTGAGTCTGAGTTGGACCTCTGCTGGGGTCCCTGGGTCTGAAGCATCTTCA
The DNA here is from genome assembly GCA_032876305.1 of Orestias chungarensis. NCBI lineage: Eukaryota > Metazoa > Chordata > Actinopteri > Cyprinodontiformes > Cyprinodontidae > Orestias > Orestias chungarensis. Next base: position 337,499 of record JAVLVB010000524.1, read on the forward strand.
GGTACTGGAACACCAAGTGGATGACCTGCAAACAGAACAACATCGTCATCATCATCTTCAGAAGTTCACCCGGGACGTTCTGGGTCAAGACCTGGTAGAAGTTCTCGTAGCCCTGGTCCGTCAGAGTGATGGACACAGAGAAGATGGAGTAAGTCGAGTTTTGGTCGAAGCCCGTTTCGCTGTTTCCTCCGAACAGAGCCAGAGCCCAGCACCTGGAGGCAGACGGAGAAAGACAGTGAGCCGCTGCTGAGGAACACGTCTGACCCGGGTCGTTCAGAACCTACTTTTTCCGGAGCAGAGAAAGGATGCTGCCGGTTCCCTCGTGTCCAATCAGCCAGGAGATGTAATGAAGGGGCTTCACCCTGAGAGACACGAGCAGACCGACTGAGAAGCGAAAGTCGCTGATATGGATTTACAATCTTATCCCCATAATTTGTGGTAACAATAAAAGTGATGCTAAACACAAACACTCCTTCTGGTTTCGTGAGGTTTCTTTGAGACAACAGTAACATTACGAAGTCAGTCCCCCCCAAAAATGTGGGCAAAAAATACTTAATTTTGCTTTGAATACTGCAGCATTTCGTCCCGCTTTCTGCATCTTAAATACAGTTAAGTGCGAAAATATGCGGAAAAGAGGGGAAAACTTGGGAATTGTTTCCAAATGTAGGGAGAATAAAGATGCTTCTCCCACATGTAGTAAGCAGCAAACATGCCCTAACATAGCAACATAGCTAACCCAGTTATTTAGCTAACTTAGAGTCTTGGACCATTTAAGGTCATCTATAACGTAGTATGAGCAGAGTTGAAAAGTACAAAATATGAACATTGCTTAGTTATGAAGTACAGAATATGTCTGAGAACAAAGCCAGTTATAAGCAACTTAAGGCTCCCTGTAGTAAGGCGCTGGATGAAGTTCAGTCCATTTGCTTTTACTAGTTTCAAGGCAGATCTGCCACATCCATTTAATGCAACAGTCTGCAACCATCAGAAATCCAACAAGTATTTTTTTTGCTTAATTGCTGAAACTGCCATGCTTTATGTCTATATTTAAAATCAGAGTTACTTGTTTATCATTTTTAGTCAATGGTATTTAGAACAAGATATAAAAAGGGTCCTTCCCATATCCCTGGTTTAATTGAACAGAGGGGAATAAAATACAAGGAATTATTCTGCCATTTTGTTTTTGTTTTCAAACATTAAACTTAAATAATAATTGCAGAGATTAATCACTATTATTATGATGATAAACAATATGATGAAGGTAAAAGTTCTGATGGATAACTTTGAAACGAACGACGAGACCGGACCAGGAAGCTGGAACGGGTCTTTTTAAAAAGGCTCCTACTCACCTGTAGTGTTTCCCTTGGGGCGGTAAGGCCCAGCTGATGGTCAGAGCGTGAACCTTCCTCACAGGAACCACTGCAACATGTTCACATCGTCAGGTCATGTAAAAACAACCAGAAGCACTAAAATCCATCAGAACCAACCTCTGTAGAGTTTGTGGAAGGCAGGTGTGTCAAACGGCTGCTGCAGATGGGAGAAGTCTGGTTGGGGTTTCCCGCTGCAGAGACATCAGGAGCCGTTTTAATTTTAACCTCTGTTACAGAGAATGTTTAGGAGTGGGATACTATTTAGTCTATTTCCTAAACTATAATAGAGTGTAGAGGAATTTAATAAAGTAGATGAAGGCCTGCAGTCGAGCAGCTGACTGGCAGTAAATATAAAATGTTCGTCTGTATGAAGGTAACTGCAGGTAAATCTGTCTTTTCTATGATAAATGGTTAAATCGTTGATTAACGCAGTATAGTTTCTTTAAAAAGGCACCAACTTCGCAGGTTTGTGGTCCAGATATTTATTAAGCCCAAACTTGTATGATCCATAATAGTAATAACTCACCTTTTGCAAGAAAAAAATGCATGACTTTGTAATTTTCTACAGATTTCTCTATGGTTTCACACAAACAACCGTACAGACCTGACGTGTGACTCGTTGGAAAAGTTTCTTGCCCGTCATCCTTGCTTAATATTGGCTGAAAAACGGTTTGAACTTCACCTGCCTTTATGTCAGTTAGTGGGATCGATTGGAAATGCTTTAATGTAATTAAACTATAACACATGTAAAGAAACTGTTCACTTACAAATGCGAGCTCAGAAGTATAAACAAAAAAAAGTCAGATCGGTCCGTCAAGAGTCGGACGTATCCGGTGTGTCTTGGGCTTTAGGGGTAATGAATGATTGGTTAGTCTGACTGTGAGCCAATCACATTCAGCAGAGGGCGGGTCGTGTCACCTACAGGTTCTGAGCTGCAGTGTCATATCAGGATGGTTCTGATGATGCATCAGCTGAACAGAACCAGCAGGGTTTTGTGTGCGTGTTTGTGTGAGTCCTCACTTGTTGGGTATCTTGATGAAGATTTCTCTCACCCACTCCTCCAGGGTGTCCAGCGACTCTACGGGGATGCCCAGATGGTTGCAATGGAAACACAAACAATAAAATTACATCAGTTTAGTTGTCGTTTATCTTTTGTTTTTATTCTTTTATCGTTTTTTCTCTTTTATGTAAATTTGGACTATGAGTCTGTTATTAAATCTATCTATCTATCTACATCGTTTGATGACAGCAGATATCCGTCTGGTTGCTGACCCGTCTGGAGAAAAATGTTTTATTCTGCTGGGTTTTTTAATGATTCAAACTGGAGACGCGTCAGAATCTCCATTATATCAGACCCAAGGCTGAACGTTCTTTCAGACTCTGACTGAACCTGAATCTGTCCATCTAGCTTATTTTGTTTTTAATTAGATTTAATATTCTAAAATAAAGTTACAAATTAATATGAATACATTTCAGACAAATACAAAACGCATAACAGAATTAAGACATTTAACATATGACACTTTGATTAATTCGTTTTTTCCCTTTTGAATTTTTTAGTATTTCTATTTATTTAATTCTAAAAAAAACTTTATTCCTTCTTTCTCCTTTACTCCCTTCTTCCAATATTCATTATTTTCCTTAAACTAGGATACCATCTATATTGGGTAGAAGCTGGAGAAAAACTGAACCAAAGTCTTTCAGACTGCAGTGACACCAGATGTGCAAAAGACACATTAGGAGGTTCTGATGGTTCTGATTGGTACCTCTTGACTGGACCGCCAAGGTCATGTAATGAGCACAGTAATATCTCCTCCAGAAGTCTCGCAGCCTCTCGTAGGTATTGATCTGATTCCCTCGTGGTTCGTGTTTCAATGTCTGAGCGTTACCTGAGAAGAGAGACGTCTGCGATATTTACCAATATTATCGCAATCATAAGATTTATTTTATATACTCGCTTGTTTTCTCACCCCAGAAAAACTTGGCCATTGGATTCCCTGGTCGGGCCAGACTTCCAAACAGCATCTCCTTGCGGTGGGAGTCAGACGGCCGGGCTAGCTGGTACTCTAAGAGGAGGACAGATTCAGAACCAGAGGAGGGGAAGTGAGCTGAAGTCTTCTGGTTGTCTGGACGGTGATGGTGACATTAATCAGAGTTCAGACTCACCGCTGTCCACGGCCTCCACCTCTCGGTCCACGGCGTCCTCGATCATTAGAGGACAGATGAAGAACTGGGCCCACCTGGATAAAATGAATCAGTCATTCGGACTGGACCTGGGCGGTCCGGTTGGTTCTTAACATGGTGGCGCTCACCGATCCAGGGCATCCCTGAAGTACTTCCTCTGCACGTCGAACTGGAAGATGGTCCTCTCGCAGTCGGTGGAGGCGTTGTCGCTGCCGCCGTGTTTCTTCAGAAAGGCGTCGAAGTCGTTCTCGGCGGGAAACTTCTCACTGCCCATGAACACCACTGAGGAGGAAGACCGCGGAGGCGAAAAGGAACGGCGCCACAGCCAAACACGGAGGCAGCAGATCAGAGAAGAAGAGAAACCCTCCATATAAACAAGAAGTGACAGCACCAGTTCTCTACCGGGGTTTTCAACCTTTGACCTCACGTTCTAGATGCGTCACTCCTCCAGCATTTTCGGATCCAAATTATTGCAAAAATTTCAAAGCAATTCAACAGCTGCTGCAGAAACCCCATACACTCCCATTTAGAGTGGCTTTAAACTTTTACACATCTTCTTACAACCTCAAACATAAACCATATCATTGGAATTGTAAGTAAAAGTCCAACACAAAGTGGTTTACAATTGTAAAGTGAAAAGAAAATTATACAGGATTTAAGAAAAAACTGTGTTCAAAAGTATTCAGCCCTCAAGAGTCGAACTGGAGATGTTCCTCGTTATTTTTTGCAAAACAAAAAAAAAGCAACTTCCTCCATATGTTTGTTGTAACCAACCTAGCTTCTGGCAAACAGTAAACTGGACTTCCTGTAATTTTGTTGTAACAATGGCTTTCTTCTTACCACTCTTCCATAAAGAGCACATTTGTCCAGGTATCAGGTATCCTAAGGACAGATTCCCCCACCTGAGCTGTGGATGTCTGCTTTTCGTCAAGACTCAACATGGACCTCTTTTGCTCTTGTTGGTGATTGGATGAACAGTTCATTGTGCGATGTTCAAAGTTTAGGAAATCTTTTTATAACCTTAGCCTGCTTTGAACTTCTCCACAACTTTACCCCTGTTGTGACTGGTCTATTGCTTCGACTTTATGATGCATTTGTCCCCAATTTTCTTTCAACCAACCTCTGAAGGCGTCACAGCGCAGCTGTATTTGTACAGAGACTAGATTACGTAATGGTGGACTCTAGTCATTAGCAATCATCAAGGACACTTCTGAAGGCAACTGGTTGCATTCAGGGAAAGTGGTAGTAAAAAAACAAACAAACATCTTAAGCTTCTCTTTGCAAACCAACAAAGTATAAAGTAAACATTCAGCCTTAGAATGTCTTTCTAGCATTTACTCACTTTTCAATTATTTTTCACACTGGTTTAGATTTGTTATTGATAAACAAACATGTTTAAAGAATGTATTAATGCCCACAGAAAAGCCAATTTTTTAACAAACTGATAACAGTCGGACATAAAGGACCCAGATGGCAGCTCGAGTGGATGGTCAGACCAAAAGGTTCCTGTTTATGTCTAAATAAACTGTCTTTTCTGTTTCTGCCATTATTGTATCAAGTGATTCTGCGGTTTTGAAGGTTTTAAACACGTCTTTGCGAGGAGCCCAAAGCAGAACATGCTTTTCGGTGAAACATGGCCGTTTTTCTAAAAGTTTGTAAAGCCTCACATTTGTATGCCGGCACATTTTCAGGCTTTAGTTAGCAGCTGCTAAGAACGCTTGTCTAGGAAAATATTTTATTATATTGCTATGAAATATATTTTTATATTTGATTGGACATCAGATTGGATTTTATTATGATTTCAAAATTTGATTTTTCTCTCTCATCCTCCCTCAAACTTTTTTAGGCCTCTGTATTTCTATTGATATTTTTCATCACAACAAAGGAATCAACATCAGAAAAAGTAGAAAGAATATTTATTCAGACAGTACAGAGAGTTTATTTAGTGAAAATACAATGTCTGTCTCTAATGGATATTATAATAAATGCAACTTTATCTGATTTTATCTAAGTTTGTTTTTTCTGGAATAGTTACACCTTATTTTTTCAACAGACTGATCAAGTTCTTTTAACTTTTTGTTGCATAATTTAATTAAAAAATATTGATTTAACATGAAATAAATAGATTATTTTAAAACCTAAAAATTTCAAGTTCTGGGGTCTTTAAGAAACTACTCTTCTCAAATACCTGGATCAAATAAATGTATCAGTATCTGAAAAATTGAAGATGAACAAATGGCTCTGGTTCTGGAGACTCGACTAAAACCAGAAGAATTCTGCGTTCGTACATTTCAGCTGGTGGTCATAATGTTCTGCCTCATTTAATTCATTAGTATCAGGACACTCACTGTGCTCCAGGAAGTGGGCGAGGCCAGGGAGATCATCTGGGTCGCTGAAGCTTCCGACGCTGATGCAGAGAGCAGCCGCCGCCTGAACACACACAGCTGGTGACTCCTCTTCCTCCTCCACACTCCTGCCACCACCATCATCATCTTCTGACCCACCTGTTTCTCTGAGCACTTCTTCTTCGCAGCCTTCTCTGCATCCAGGTCGATCACATCGCTGTCCTGGTCTTCCTCCTCACGACTCTCCTCTTCCTCCTCCTCAGAGCCCTCACCAGAGTCTCGTTCCTCCTCTCCCTTCATCTCCTCTGCTCCTCCTCGCCGCTCTTGTTGATCCTTGGAGCTCCTGTCCGACCGACTGTAGTCGGAAATGAGGAGCGCCCGGAGTCCGTTGCTGAGCTCAATGTATCTGCAAAAACAACGAAGAGTTCCTGCTCAGCTTCATCAGTCGAGTTTGAAACATATAAAAGGTTCCTCACAGCAGACGCACCTGTACTTCTTGGGGTCACTCGGGGACTTGATGATGTCCGGCTCTCCCAGTTCCTCTGGCTCCACTCCTTCTCCAGCAGCCAGCGTCGCTTCCAGTGGGGATGGAGAAGGAGGCGGAGGCTCGCCCTGATCTGGAACGGCCACCTGACCAGGTGCGCTTCCGCCGCTCGCCGACTTGTTGGCCTTAGGCATTTCCACAGACTTCTGTATATAATGTATATGTATATAATAAAAAGATGAGGACCTTCTCTGGTGGAGATCAGATGTTCAAAGTTTCCCTAACATTTCTTAGTCTTGATACCAGGCACCAAGTACAAAATATTACACATTTCCAAAGGCAGCATGTATAAACCAGAGTCAAATATCTATGGTCTAGGATGAGAAGTGTCGGCTGCAATCAAACCTGCATGAACTAAAGTCCTGGAGGTCAGAGGTTGCAGTCAGCACAATGCGCTCTACCCTGAAACACTGCGCGGAGGAGCTTGCACAAACCTTCATGGACATCTTTAAACACCCCTCTGCAGTTTTGTCACATGTCTGCCTGCTTCAAATCCTCCATCAGCAACCCCATACCAAAGACGCCACAGATAACCAGAAGAAATCGTCTGTAGTCAAGAAGACATTTGAGCCTCTGCTCCCCTCCTAGACACTTTGCAGTTTGTCAACAGATCTTTAGACAAACTGTAACATGATCCTGCCAGCTCAGCTCTCTCAGCTGAACGTGCTTTACTCCATCTGTAGGTGGATCACCAAATTCCTGGCGGATCAGAAGCAGTTTGTGCAGCTGTGGAAAAAACATCTTGGAGAACCGAGCCATCAGCACTGGTTCTCCTCAGGGCTGTATACTTTCACCTCTGCTCTTCTCCCTGTACACCTCACATCCAGCTATTAGTTTGTGTAACAAATCAAGTTTGCAAACGACACCACCCTCATCGGGCTCGCCTCGAATGGAGACGAGTCCGCCTGCAGGAGGGAGGTGGATCGACTGCTGCCCTCTTCTTCCTGCAGCAGCTGAAGAAACTGAAACTGCTGAGATGATGGTACGGTTCTTCACACCCATTAAGTCCATCCGCACCTCCTCCATCACTGTTTGGTTAACCAGAGCCACAGCCAGGGACTGACACCAAGGCGAGTAAAAGGGCCACACAGAACCTCTTAACATATTATATTAAAACATTAAACTTTATTCTTTAAATCTAATTCAAGCTAACTTTAAAACATTTTACCCTTGTGTTTCCACCGGTGTGTTAAATGCCTGGCACGCCACACACATTCGTATAACGGCTCAAACTCACAAGATTAAATATCCCAGGGAAATAAAACAGGCTTGATTTGTAAAAATGTGGTGTTTATAAATATATATTTTTTATATATATGAAACTTTTTTCTTTTTAGTAAATTGAGAATATACAAAATAAACTACAAATATGTGTCTAACCATCCCCATGTTTTATGTAAGACCCTCTAAATAAAATCTTCAGAGACTCTAAAAACTGAAAACATGAGTGTTAATCTTCACATTCACACCAAGAGAAAGTTCATCCAGGTTTCTAATCTTCTCAGGACCCATATGAAACAGTTTTTTTTTGTGTGTTTTTTTTAAAGATTCATACTTTCTGCAACATTTTATGAAGTTGCAAATTAAATTTTAAAAATTGGCTTTCCCTGCACAACATTTTAGCTTCGTTGCAATATTATTACCATTTTGAGCAAAATGCATCTACCAGCAGATCGACAGTGTTAAAATATTACTCCTAAACTACCTTAAAGGCTTGGCAGACTTCAACAGAATAACATGTTAAATTGAAAGAACGTGTTCATAATACTCCAACATTCCCCCCCAATGTAGGAAAATCAAGGAAACTAAAAATCTGGGATTTTCCTGCAGGTGTTTGGCGCACTGCAGAAAATGAAGGTACAATGGAAAGAGGGCGACAGTTAAAGCAGAATTCCATGATAAAAACAGCCTATTTAAGCGATGCGCTGCTAGCTCAGCCTCCAGGAACCAGATGTTCCGGCTAAAAGTCGAACCTTAAGTATCTCGGAAAACCTCTGCTCTAGATTGGGGAATATTATCACGAACATGACCCGCAGATCTACTCTATTCTTCTTCATCCAAGCGGCTAACTAACCCTCTTTAGCGGCTCAACCTGCTAGCTAACCCCACTAACCGGTGCCTATTTCAGCCGGGATTTCAACCTGACTCTCACTCGATGTTACCAGCATGTTAGCAACCCTGGAAAGGATTTTAAAACTTGGTGTTGGACACCCGATACCAGCTGGGAGGAGACGCACCTGAGCGTGTGTTGAACAGGTGGTGCTGAAGTTTGAAGACGCTACCTGCAACCGAGCTGCGGCTGCGCGAAAGAAGCCCTCTGATTGACCGAGAGCGCCTCCGTCACAGCTCAATGTGCTCTGTGATTGGTCGACTAGGTGACGGGGCTGTAACTTATTATAGTAGTAATGCAAATGTAAATAAAACACAAAAAATAACGAGCAAACAAAAAATACATAAATTAAATAAATTAAAAACTAACTGGGTAATAGTCAAATTAAGTCAGTGAGGTTTTTTTACTACTTTTTGACAAACATGTAAACAGTCCCCGCCCCCTTGAGCTGGGGACACCGCCGTGGATGTGGGTGCGAGTCGAGAGTGGCACGTTTTGACATTTTATTGCTTTTACCAATTGTTCTATGGACTCTGTTTTTTGTCACCAAAGCTGCTTCAACTAAACCATGGCTGCGTGTCTAACGAGTACGTCTTGGCGTGTCTTTTGTGGCTGTGCGCAAAGATCTGCAGGCGTTCCGCTCAAACACTGACGAGGGCTTTGAGGAGTGCTTTGACCATCTACTTGCATACACCTATACCCGGGACGAACTTTTGAATACGGCGGGATGCAACAAGGAAGCCTAATCTTGAGCCGAAGCTGGAAACGAGGCTACAGAGCGGAGATCAAAGTGGAAAAACAAGCATACAAATGTTTAGGGGCTGTACCTTGACAGTAGATTAAATTGGAAAAGAAGCTCAGATGATTTGACATAGGCAGGAAACTCCTGAATGTGTCCTGTCGAGGGATTGTGGCCAATGGGTTGTTTTTTTCTGTATTGTGTTGAGGACAACAACAGACTGAAGAAACTTCTCAAAAAGGCCAGCAGTGGTTGGATTAAAGTCTGGACTCAGTGGACATTTCATTGGACACAAAAGGATGAGAGGCAAACATAAGACTGGTCTGTTTCTCCAGGGCCATCCTTTCCAAAACCAAAACATCTAGGAAAGAACATATATTATTCTAACAGCTAAATGCAATTTACATACCAGCAAATTTACAGTATCTAAACCTAACCTCACGGTTTTCAAGGCATATCTGAGTGTTTTTTTGTTTTTTCTGGACTTTAAAGCTATGAAAACTGAATTTTTATGTTAAGAATTAAATTTTTTATCCTTTTCTTTTGCCTCCTGTATCTGATTCTCCCTCACCTCGAGTATATTGCTGTTTCTGGTTGTTTATTGTCTATTAGTTAATAAAGCTTAACAAAATTTAACTAGGAACCTATAAAAATAATTATTTAGGTGCATGTGGGAATAAATCCGGTGGTTCCATTAGTTTGGGTCTGTTGTCAGCAACATTTCAATCCTATTTACAGTCTCAGATCGTTTTAAATACACCTGATAAGTTTTCTTTATTTACTTATTTTTCTGATGACAGAATTTCTGCTTTTCCTAATCGATTGGGATAAATCTTGGAGAAAGTCGTTCTCTCAGATTGGCGAAAGGAACCCAGAATATGGATTTCGCCATCGAGTAGATCCAGCTAGAGACTTAAGGCAAACGTAAAACCAAGAGTCTTCCTAGCCCAAACAAATCATTGTTTTCCTGATTTGTCTCCTTTTGGGCAACCTTGATTGTCCTCAACTACTCCTGGAAGTTATGTTCACAAGGTGCTCTGCCTGAACCCATCCCATCCTCGTGACATCTGTGGAACTGTAATTCCCTATATCTCTTAACTGTCACCACTGACTCTGACTAGGGATTTGTCTCTAGATAGCTTATGGCCAGATTGTTAATAACTGTGTCTACTTTGTAAGTCGTTTTGGATAAAAGCGTCTGCTAAATGGATAAACATAACATCTTCAAGGACACACCAGTTCACAGATTTACACTTACAATCACATAAACACATACTTTATATACACTGCCTTTACACCCCACCCCCCGCTGGATGTTTATCTCTATTTGTGCTTTTTGCTGCTTTTTTCTGGAATCTTCCTCCTAATGCAATGGCAGTGTCTAGAAGATTGCATGGCCTCACTCTCCTGTCTCCCCATGTATATACTGTGATGTTTGGATGGGTGTACAGGAATAGAAATTAATTCAAGCTCATGTAGAATACCCTCATGTGACACATAGGACAATAAAATGCATCTTTAATCTTAATGAAGTCCAATAACAGATTTTTCCAATAGGGAACATTTTAATATTATTTAGGTCCAGGGTCTCACAACTGATCCTAGTACAACCATGTCCATTGGTTCAATGATGGGAGAAAGGTTCTGCTCACGTTTAATTTCTCACTTTTTTCAGGGAACTTCTGAAAGAATCAAAGGTCTGTTGGTCCAAAGCTAAGGGGTCCTTAGATTAAAAAAAATAAAAAACTGTAGAAGACAGAACAAAAAGGAGACGTGTGATCTGATGAAAGATTGTGGTTTTTATTATATTAAGATTAATCTATAATATACAAACATTCACGATATTTTGTACAATCACTTTGTGCTTCTCCAAACGGAGTAAACCGTAAGACGATAAGTTCACACGATTAGTTCACACCGCATAAAAATAAGCTCATAGTCAACAACAGTATATTTATTTCTAACTCTATCATTTACAAATTCAGCTCAAAAATAAAATAATATGAAGAAACAGTCAATATTATCGTTTATTCTCATCAAGAGGACACGTGACAGTTAGGGAGGGAGGGAAAGTGTGTTGTTCGTCACTTTTGGATCCAAACACAGGAACTGTTACAGCTGAACAGGATATAAATATCATGGTAATCATATTTAACAAAATCACACGCACGCACGCACACACACACACGTGAGCATGTGAAACACACTGCAAACATGGCGGCTACAAGACAACACCTGCTAAAGTAGCGGAGCCTCCTCGCTGCGCTCTACTGATTGGTGAGCGTGAATAGAACAGCTTCAGTGTGATGCCATCGTGAGGCTCGGCTGCAAGCTGTGAGGGACCAAACTGGACCCAGCTGGGGTGAACTGGTTGGCGCTGGACTTTCAGGGACCAGCTGACTGTACCTGACCTTTCTGGATTTAGATAGTTAACCGGACGGATCCAGAATGATACTGGACGGGTTTAGCTTAGCTGGTCAGAATAGGACAGTTCAGGGACTGGATTGAACTGACCAACTCCAAACCTAACTGACGTAAACCTGACTCGGCTCTTCTTGACTGACTTGGTCTATAAGTGAATAATCAGGACCGAACATGCAGATTATTAAAAGGCGGATCGTCAGATCAATGGTGAGTTCATATCTGAGAGGTGACTTGTCGTAACAATGAGTCAAAGTTTGGCAGAAAACTCATGTAAAACTAAATGTAAACATTCAACAGGTGATTCAAGTAAAATGATGAGTCACTGTTTAGTAGTTGAAATGGGTTTAACAGCGAGTCATTGTCTGGTAGGAGACACGTGTTAAGAATAATTTAATGATCGGCAGGTGAATTGTGTTAAAATATGGTTCCATGTAAAGCAAATGATTCGAGGTAAATGACGGGTCATTGTTCAGCAGGTAACTCATATTAAACCAAGTCATTTCTTGGTAGGTGAATTGTGTTAACGATGAGTCAAAGTTTGGTAGACAACTCATGTAAAAACCAAGAGTAAATGATCAACTGATGTGTCGAATTAAATGATGAGTCAAGGTTTGGCGGACGATTTGGATTAAATGACAAGCCTTCTTTTGGTATGTGTGGCAGGTCACTTGGGTAAAAACCTCGTTTCATGTTAGGGAAATTACTTGTGTTATGCAAACACAAAGGCGACTCGTTAATAACAAGTCAATGTTCAGTAGGTGACTGGTGTTAAACCATGAGTCATTGTTTGCAGGCAAGTCATGTTAACTAATACATCATTCAGGAGGTGACTTGTGTTTCATTATGAGTCATTGTTTGGCAGGTGACTTGCGTTAAGCACTGTTTAATTTTCGGCAGGTGACACACGTTAACAGTAAGTCATGGTTTGGCAAAAGACTTGAGTTAAACGACAAGTCATTGTGTGGCAGGTGACTCGTGTTGACGATGAATCAGTGTGCGATAGATGACTCGAGCTAAAAAATAAGTAATTGTTTGGCAGGTGATTTGTGGTAACCACTAGTCAATTTTCGGCAGGTGACCCATGTTAACGATAAGCCATGGTTTGGCAGAAGACTGTAATAAACCATCAGTCAATGCAGGTGAATGGTGTTAAACAACAAGTCCTTGTGTGTCAGGTGACTCGTGTTAAAGATGAATCAGTGTGCAGTAGACGACTCGAGTTAAACAATGACTAATTGCATGGCAGGTCACTTGTGTTTAATGATGAATCATTGCCTCTGCAGGTGACTGGAGCAGAAGCTCAGTCAATGTTTGGCAGGCGACTCGTGTTGAAACATGAGTCAGTGTTCAGAAAGGTACTTGTATGTCAGTGCTAAGATTAAAATTCACTGTTCAGCAGGTGACTTGTGTTAGGTTTGGTTGGGTAGAGTTAAACAACAAGTTACTGTTCGGCAGGTGGCTCAAGTTGACGATAAAGTTGATGTTTGACAATAAGAGGCAGTGCTGTGCTTTCCTGTGACCCTACAGGCACTCCAGCAAGATGCTAACCTGGCGCGTTTAAACTCACACACTATTTCATATTAGCTTTACAGGTTTGGTGATGCCCTTAAGGTTAGTCATAGACCTTCTGAAGACATTGACATGGATAACAAACAGGTTGGACTTTTAGCCTGTTGTAGACCCATGCTACCCATTGGATGAGTTATTGTCATACATCCAGCCATCTAACCGATAATTACATTTATTTCTGTTCACCTGTAGTTTTACTTCTCTGTGTTTTACCTACTTAGTCATGTTGATTTCTTGTGCAGAGTAAAGATCATTGGGCTGTTTGGCCATTAAGTGTTAAAAGGTTTCTAGCGTCACCCTTACATCATTTTGGAACCTATGGACGTACTTGGAGCAGTAAGTTCTGGTTGCATCAGGGTGTAAAACATCGGCACGTTTCATTGGTTAGGTAGGAATACAAACATCGTCGAGGTACTGACAGAAAAGACAGCAGCATGGAGACGCCATCAAGTTAACTGCACAGTCAGCAGGTGGCACTATGGGATGAACTCCATATTGCTGTCCTAAATAGATTTGTAGTAACTAAAGTGAAACTAACCAGACTTATGTGCTTCTGTCCCTCCAGATACTCAGCAATTAGAATGAAGACCCTGTTAAACACACTACGTTAGCAATAGCATGGAGTCGACCTCCAGCAGTCAGCCGGCCTCAGATATCCCGCAGACATAACATGGATGGAGGTGTTTCGTGGTTGTCAGCAGGAGGGATTACTGAAGGCTCACAAACATGAACTGAACAGTTGTACTATCTGACTTTTTTATGTTACCTACAGCTCGGGAGGGGGGATGGGGGAAAGCGGGCTGGTTTGGTGGACCGATGATCAGCAGCATTTCTGAGGTAGTTGGGGCGGCTTGTCGATCAGTCTGGTGGTCTTTGATCCAGGAGCTACTGGCACCTCCACGTCAACACGTTCAGACATCTTTACACAGATGATGTCCACCAGGCGCTCAAAAACCTGCTGCACGTTGATGTTCTCCTTGGCGCTTGCCTCATAGTAATCAAATCCTGCAAGAGATAACCACAGGTCACACCAGCAGCCTCCTGTCTGTGCTCGAAAAGCTCCTCATAGAGCAACAGAAGCTTGGTCAACCAAACGTTGATGAAATGCACAGAAAAACTTGCATAAATGTTTAATTGGAGGTCTCTGAAAAGGTATTTGTAGATCAGTACTTTTTATATACTATTTAAATATACCACCTGATGCACCTCAAGCATTTCAACTCTAATCACTTAGATTGTTTTAGTTGTTCCAGGTCTCCAGAGCTATCGTCCTAGAGACTTAGGAGGCTTCCCTTCTTCAGAGAATCTGAACCAAATGAATGAACCAGTACTGAGCCTTGCAGAGCTAAAGGACCAGATGCTAATAAAGGAATTATGCCATTTGGTTCAGGGATACATCTAAAAGCTGCAGGATAGTAGCTCTCTAGAACTGGATCTGGGTCCCCCTGGTTGATTTTAAGGCTGCTTTACAATCTTATACAACCAATCAAATATCATAGACAGGCTTTCACTTGTTGTGATGGCAAACAAAACTTTAGATTCACACTTCACCACCAAGGTTTCATTTTAGTTTAGTTTGTAGTCACTTCTTCAAATATATTGTCAATTAAGTCTATTTTTTGAGTGCACATATATAAAAATGGCAGGATCAAAATTAAATTCCCGTATTGCTTCAGTTTGTCTTGGCTTGTGTGAGATTAGGTATGATTTTTTGTCTAGTTTGTTCTGTGTGTCTCTTTTGTTGGGTTTTTGTTTTTTTGTAAAAAAGTTTATATTATTTTGGGTTAAAAAAAAAACACCTTTTAAAAACTATGCTTCTGACACTCGTGAAGCTAACCTACCTAGCTGGTCTGCCAGGTGCTTTCCTTTCTCAGGTGGGACCACCCTCTCCTCATCCATGTCGCACTTGTTGCCCACCATGATGACTTGGGCGTTGTCCCATGAGTATGTCTTGATCTGGGTGGCCCTACAGACACAGCACGATAGAGAGCTGGAAAAGCTTTGTACCAACCAAGACCAAAACACACACTAGCACCCGACCAAACTCGTACCAGTCCTGGACCGCATTAAACGACTCCTCGTTAGTGATGTCATACATGAGGATGAAGCCCATGGCCCCTCGGTAGTAAGCTGTGGTGATGGTGCGGTAGCGTTCCTGCCCTGCGGTGTCCTGCAGACAAACAACAGGTATACCAACGTTGCCATCTTCTATTTGATAAATGGTGAACAACAACAAACTGTCTGCAATCAGAGTCTTTTCCTGTTTATAGTAAGACAGACTGCTACAGGAGATCAGCCCCATCAGTATCTGTGGATAATATGACTTACAACAAAGTTGTCTTTCCTCTTGAGCTGAAGCGAAAAGACCAGAGGGGTCGGGGGGGCCTGGACCTTTCCAGTTTTAGAAAAGTGTACATTTCTTTCCCCCTAATAAATCAATAAAATAAACTAGGTATTTAAGGAATGTAAATATACAAATCCAAGAGGAAAATAAGGACACATTTTTAGGTTTTCCACCTCAATGTTAAGTTATTTTACTCACCTACTATCCAGGTTTATGAAAAAAATATATACCCACATTTGATATTAATATACTAGTCATCACTAGTCTTTTAACACCTTTCATTTAGGAGACATGAGACAAATAAGAAACACTGCTGTAATAATTCATATATTTATTAATTTTCCTATTAAACATATATTAAATAAGATACGTACCAGTTATTTAGTATACTCTATTCAGTACTGATTCGGCTCCGTATGTTACACCTAAACTTTGTCGACCCCTACAAAATAAAAAAAATAAAAAAATAAAGTTGTTCTCCAATTTATTCAACCATTAACACTTTGAGTCTAATGAGCTATTTTGAAGCCACAGCTCCCCTGGCGCAGACTGAAGGAGGTAAGGCTGCCATACATCGTCGCCACTAGGTCTTCGGACAGCTACCAGGCAGCTGGAGTTTGCGTTTGAGGCGGCGTTCCACTGGTTGCAGGAGGATCTTGACTGTCGCAGCCAACTGATTTATGAACCTAAAGCGGGTTATTGTATCCTTAAAGACCTTGAGGTCTACATGAGGACCTCTACTGACACGCATTCAGAGAGCATCCAGATAAGATTCATGAACCAGCAGCTCTGCTCTCACCTCCCACTGGATGGAAAACGGTCCCGCTTTAACGCTAGTGTTGACTCTCTAGGGTTTAGCACTCAAGATCCATTTCTTATTACCATGAGTGAAGTTTGGAGCATATACAGACTTGTGTATCTGGAAGTTCCCCTTCTCACTCAGCTGTTTTCATTCCATATAACAGTGGAGCAGATGTTGCATCCATCCATCCATCCATCCATCCATCAGCAGTAGCCATACTCTTAAACTGCAGCTGCTCTGCTAAATGTAGCCGTCAGAGTCTCTGGTGTGACTCAGGGATGCGACTCACTCATCCTGGATGAATCCAGAGCCAATGTGACAGTGGCTGACATTGCTGTGCTGCAGCTGCATGTTCCTACAATGTATTGGATATTTAACTGCAAAATGTGGAAAAAAAGAGACGAGGGAAAATGTCTGAAGGCCCAGAATACAGAAAGTCACAACTTGAAGCTCTTAAGTTTAAAATAAACCACCATTCTTCAATCTAAGCAGCTCTTGTAAGTTGTGATTTAGGTAGCAATTCTGGGTACATTGGCTAAAAAAATTTCATTTAAACCTGAGCAGAGGCTTGGAGAAACTGATGATGAAGATAGATTGGGCTAAGACTAACTTAAAGGAATCCAGAGATGGAGAAACCCTTAAAGCTGCATGTTGATCAGCAATACATTGATCCAGAGGATTGTTTTCATACATAATCTCAGACCCAATATCTCTCTGAATATTCACATCCAGTGTGTGATGCAGCTGAACTTCCTGCTGTTCTTTTGCAGGAACAACTGCAGCTGCTCCACACATCTCAAGCTTCAGTCTATTTTTACTCCCCATGGATTTTTAAATCGGTCTGCTTTCGTTAGAAGATACACACACACACACACACACACACACACACACACACACACACACACACACACACACACACACACACACACACACACACACACACACACACACACACACACACACACACACACACACACACACACACACACACACACACACACACACACACACACACACACACACACACACACACACACACACACACACACACA
>JAVLVB010000524.1:355081-365901 GCA_032876305.1 Orestias chungarensis
ACCCTACCCATTAGCAATATGTTCATTAGCCTAGCCTTAACCAAAGTTAAATTCACACCACAACTGTAAAACTGACCTTTAACCCTAAAAGAGGGGGTCCTCCACATTAGGACCAGGCTTTGGCCCCAATAAGGCCCATCAGTCTTCAGAAGCTTAGTGAATATGCCAAAGATGTTGCTAAATAGAATACCTTAACCAGTACACACACACACACATCCCTGCTGGGTCTTCATGCATTCACCCTGAGCTTTCCCTGTAATTGCCCCCGAAGATGATACCGTTTGTCAGCTTCTTTTTGTCTTTATCTGCGTCTCTGTGTCTGTGTGTGTGCGTGCGCATTTGAGGCAGCAGGGAGGTGAGTGAGCGTGAAGAGCTGTTGCCATGGCGACAACATCCCCGCTGAAGGAGTGAGCGGCAGCGGAGCAACAAGAGCGTCTGTCAGAGCAAATCATAATTTCTCTGTCTGCCATTACACGGCGCTGATGGAGAAGGTTCCTCTTGTGAAGTATCCTTGTAAAGGTTCCTACTGATGCTTCCAGGTGATGATACTCTTGAAGGCTCTATATAAAGGTTCCTGCTTAAAATCCCAAGTGAAGGTTAATCTTAAAGTTTACTTGCTAAAATTCCCACTGAAAGTCGCTAGTGAAAGTTCCTTCTTAAAACCTTCTACTCTAAGTCTCTAGTGAAGGCAACTAGTGTTTCCTGGTGAAACAAAATCTTTATGCATAGCATTCGTGTGTTCAGACGTTTTTTCAGATGCGGTTCTGTACAATCATCTGTGACCTAAACCGAATATTAAACAGAACCACTATTGCTCTGGTACCACTGGACCTCTTTAGTTCAACTTTCACCAAGTCATTAATGTTTCTACATGAGTAGACATGTTTCATCCGACTCTCCTTCAGATTGAATTTACAGAGAAAACATCCCGACATGGAGGTCTTCATGCAGACCAGTGATGGGAATGGAAATGGGAAGCGAAACCAGCAGCAGATGGTTTCAATTAATTGATCATGAGTGGAGCAATGATGTTATCAGGGAGTAACTGAACATCTGACAGTCAGAACATTGAGTGAGAGTCAGAAGACCCCAAGGAAGCTTTATCAACCAGATGATGGAGACTGGTGGTGCTCGTATGGAGGGTCACATTTTAGCTTGATCTTTACCTCCAGCCTGGACAGCTGATTATCATCACAAAAGCTAAAATAATAACTCAATTGTAACCAAAAATCCTAAAATAGTTTAAAACTATGCATTATGAGTCCAGAACAGATGCAAAGAGGAAAGAGAGAGAGAAGGAGGAAGTTCAAACCATCTCTTCCACGGATCATTATTGTGAGATCGCTAGCTAACAAGCTGGATGCTGTAAATGTCATGAAGGATAATTCATAAAAATAAACAACATTACAGAAAACCCTTAGCATCTGCCTCACCAGAACGTTCTGTGCAGTCATAGAGACCACAACAGGAGATGATTAGCATCTACGGCAAATGGTTGAAGAAATGTTGATGATACCAAAACATTTAACCTCCTTATTGGATTAATAAAGTATTTTTGAAATTGGATTCAAATTAAAACCCATCTCATTTAGATTAAAGCCAATCTGAAAGCCTTCCCATCTAACCCAAGATCTGCCCCATGTCCTCACCCATATCTGCAGCTTGATCCTCTTGTCGTTGCGGTAAACCGTCTTGACCTTGAAGTCGATACCAACGGTGCTGACGAAGGAGTTGCTGAAGGAGTCGTCGGCGTAGCGGAACAGGAAAGACGTCTTCCCGACGCTGCTGTTCCCGATGATCAGCAGCTTGAACATGTAGTCGAAGTTCTGATCGGAGCCATCCCGTTGGCCGTAGCGCTGATCTGCCTTCGCCATCTGAAGGTCGGTGAGAGGAGAGAAGAAGCTAGTTACATGAGCAGGATGTGGAACCATGAGAGCCACTTTACCCGAGACCGTCATAAAAAGCTAAAACCAGGAAGTCCAACTTAAACAGCTATGCTATAAATCAAGGGTTTTGTAACAAGGGCGATTGGCTGCTGCTTGTCTGATTGCTTGTCTGAGCTTTGTCTGTCAGGCTTAACTATGTGGAAATTTAATGTCACACCTGGGGAACTGATGAAGTTTGGATGAGATGACGTTCAAATAAGTCTAATTTTACATTTACCCACAGCTGGATCTCATAAATCAGACAAAATCAATAAGTAAAACCATTTAAACGCAAGATTAGCCTAAACCTCAGCAAACGAAGATCTGCAGAAACAACTGAACCTTTGAGCTAATCTGCTGGTTTAGTGTTTTACTAATGGTTCTCCCCTGACCTTTAACCTTTAACTAACCTTACTACCTTCCCAGGTGGATGGGCAGCAACGGTACATTGATGGACCTCCTGCTTTCTCTGGGCAGCAGTACCTGTGTGTCATCTGACCTTTGGGCGAAACTCTGGTCACGTGACTCAGTGGTCCAGCAGGTTATAGTCGTGGAAACGGGCTGACTGACACGGAGTGGGTCGGTCCCTTAATGTGGACCGATATCATCAGGGTCTGATGGATGGCTCTCAGCCGCACACAGTAAGGTGTCACCTGAGCGCCGTTGCCATGGAGACTACAGCAGCAGCCAAGCAGTCTCCAGGTGAGACGTGACAAGGTGAAAACAGGAAGCCTAAGAGGTTAACCTGTTAAGCTGAGTCCAGACCCGCTGAGTCTCTGTGGTTCTGGTTGGGTTTTCACTCAAGGTTCAGTTGGGGCCCAAAGTTTCATCATGGTGGAAACAACCAACCAGAAGACATCTCCAACATCCTGACATCACTAGCTGGTTCTGGTTCTGGTTCTGGTTCTGGTACTCTGTCCTTGGAGGTAGAAAACATCTGCAGGTGTTCTGAGGCTATAGCTGCCTTCAACAGAACCCTTGACGTTCTGTCGTGGATCAACAACACTGATGACAATCTGGATGCCAGAACGCTAAACGGAACCAGGACAGAGGCAGAACCTGAGAGAAAGAGAATCAGCTTTTCTGAGCTGGTAGGTTCGGATTCTCAATCTTTGGGTTAGAAATGATCAGCTGTGTGCATGCTTGTGTGCGTGTGTGTATGTGTGTGTGAAAGAGAGAGACAGAGAGAGAGAGAGAGAGAGAGAGAGAGAGAGAGAGAGAGAGATGCAAGCCATAGCATTATAGTCTTACACGCGCACGCACGTGAACCAGCCAATCAGGCGATCAGAATACACCCTATAGGTTCGGTTCGGGTTCTGCTGACCCTCGGGATCCGGATCAGTGTGGATGCGCGGGTGTCTCACCTCAGCTGGGCGGGTCCGATGCGCGCTCCCTGCACCTGATGGAGGCAGCAGAAGAATATACAAAAACCGGCCAGAACCTATTCACCCGGACACCCGAAAACAACCCGAACAGGATCGGAACCAGCAGCTCCACCTAAAGCAGCAGAACCGTTTCTTCCTCCGCAGCGCACGCGCGGCTTCACGCGGACATGCTGCGATGATGCGGCTCGAGGAGATGCTGAATGGAGAGAGTTGGCAGCCAATCAGGGAGCGGCTCCGTGGCGCGCGCGGTGACTCATTGCTGGGTCGGAACCAGGAGACCATCTGCAACACGCACGCGCGCACCAACATTGAATCTGCAGCTCTTGCTCTGATCCAACAGACGTGAAGCTTCGACAGGGTCCTGGAACCATCGGAACCAGGAAAGGAGGAATCGATCAGAGTGAAAGTTCTGGTCTTAATCATCTGACAGGACAAAGCTCCGCGGTTCCCCCCATCAGATCAGCTTCTGAGCTGGGTCAGAACCACACAGAATCTATCGTCAACACAATCATGGTCCAGTAAATCCAGGTTAAAACGCTTAAACCCACACAGAGATTCAGAACCAGTAAATTCTGACTGAGGATCATGAGGGAAGACAGGGGTGGATGGTTCTGATAGCTTGTTACCCAATTGGTCCATGAATGTGAGAACCCACAGTCTCCTAGGAGCACCTTGATCAGAGGTGTTGTCCGAACTTTTGATGTTCTGACTGGATCAGACAGACTCTTGGATTCAGAACTGACTGGAGACCAGAACCAGTGAATGCAGGTTTTACTTTAAATGGTCTGATTTGTTGATCCGATCTGATCTGAAGAGACCGTCACAAGTTTCAGTTCTTTCAGAACCAGGAGGTCCAACTCAGATCCTCAAAGATCGGTGTCCTCCAGAACCAGGGATTACTGAATAAACCTGCTGGCTGGAACAGATTATTACAGGCTGCAGGGGGAAAAAAAGGAAAAGGAAACTCAAACAAATGGAGAGATTTGACCTTTTTCTGGATTACTTTTTAAACATTATGTCTAGATTATAACAGGTGGACATTTTAAAGTTAAGATAATGACTAAAATTCAGGTATAAAGGAGTTCGTAGGCATTAGAGACATCTGGTCGCTGATTGTAACAGAACCAACTCACAGTAAAGCACAAAATCTGGATTAGATCATTTCTAAACATCTGCTCTGTTCAAAACCAACAAGTTTGTCAAACAACAAATATGAGGCAAGACAATTAATTGATCTTACACAACACCTCATTTGATCTATCTATCCGTCCATCCATCCATCCATCCATCCATCCATTCATTCATTTATAAGTAGTTTCGAGCAGCTGCTGTTCCTCCACTCACCACTGGGTGTCAGTGTTTTCTGTTCTATCGGCAGAAGAAGAACGCTGCGCGCTGATTGGCTGCGGTCAGGGGCGTGCAGCAGCGATCACAGATGGCGGCGGTGACCAGAGGATCCTTCAGCGCTCTCAGACTTCTGGTAAGGGAACAAACCGACCCGGAACCCATCCGATCCGAGCCCAAACATCGCCTGAACCGAACCGGGCCGCTCTGCTGTCTTGAACCTGCGCGGTAGACGCTAACAGCGCTGCCGATGACGTGGGGGCTAACTAATGCTAGCTGAAGCTAAACGGGTTGACATCTTCAGGGTTCGGATCCACTCTAGAGAAACATCCGCTCTAATGTAGCCGGATTCTGCCTGGACCACCCGAGCAGGTGGTGTCACCTGACGGGGTCACGTGGTTGAGGTAAACAGATCAGCTGCTGGTTCTTATGGTTCTAGCAGAGCCGAACTGACGGTACCAGTCCATATACGCTCCATCGAACCAGTATCCCAGAACCCCGGCGGTCCGTGAGGGTTTAGGATGGATGCAAATATACTTATATAAATGTTGTTTTGGTGACTCGTTTGTTTAAGGAGTCATTATTGATCGCTGAGGGCAGAACACATCTTGTTGCAACCTGTTGTACAACCAAGCTTCCTTCTGGGTTGTGGGTAAAATCTAAAATGGAAATTAAATGTTGTCTTCAATCATATTATTTAAGTTTCTTCAAATGGTTGTTGTTATTGGTGAAAGTGCTGGGCTAGGATAATCTGCTGTAGCAGTCTGTGATGCTGCAGTCATTCCCAGACCTCTGAAAACACCCTTTGGAAAAGTTTGAGGAGGAGAATGCTCAGAATAAGAAAGAGATATTCTGTCCGGTCTGTGATTTGTTGGGATCCTGTCAGATAGACAGTTTCTGTTAGAACCTAAAGTCAGGAAGCTAGTAAAGGAATATTTGTTATTTTGATTCTGCTTGATTAACAGCATGTTTGTTCTGATCAAGACTGATCTGAAGGATTCTGATCCGTCTGGAAGTTTGGATGATCCGCATCCCTCAACTACAAGCCATCAGTGTTGGGATTAATCTGTACCTTTTACGACCCCATCCTGTCCTCAGGTGGCGCTGGGGGTCCAGTTGTAGCTCTGGTTATTAACTCGTGTCTTCTTGAAGAGGAGGGCTTCTGGTTACTGAGGAATGTTCTCTCCCAGGACAGAGATCTGGAACCATTAATATGAAGGCTTTCCTCCTTCTATTTGTTCTGACATTAACTTTCCTGAAAACTGCTCATTTCGTGTTGGGGAACACAGAGCGTCTCCAGATCTTGGATTTTATGGTTTTGACTTGAGCTTGGTGTTCTCAGATCAGGGACAGGTTCCTAACAAGGAATTAAAGGTATTAAAGTCCAGGAACACTTCAGTACGCTGAGTAGTCCTTAAAAGTGTGCAACTGCAGGTGACATTACAGTGGCGATTATTTTACTTATTTTTTTATCCTTTAACTCAACAGCTGAGAAGATTGAGGACAGGTTCTGCTAGAAAAATTGGACCAGGTGGACCTGGACAGGAAGCAACAGTTAAAGCAAATAATTAAAATTTGTGATAAGTAAATTTGGGCCAATACAAATATTAATATTAAAGTTGTGGCCAATACCACATGACCAACCCACCTACCTCCTTAATTGCACTCACACACAGCACCAAGACTGTCAGTTTCCCAATATTGGCTCAGTTTAACGTAACCGTCCAAAGCTGATATGAATAAAATAGACAGGTACCGATGTTAACGGCAATATATCATACATCCCTAATAATAATATTACAGAGAAATGTTCAGAATACAAAAACAAAAAAAACATAATTTATGCAAATCATAAACATTTAATTCCAGGTCTCTCAAAAAATCTCCTTGGAGAATGGAGCTATGCTCAGTTGACATGATAAGACAGATTACAGTGGTGGGTTGTGAAAGGAGAATCAATGACAGGACGGGTTATGGTGTGATGGATGCCATCCAAGTGAAGGAGAAGGTTTCTGAGGAGGATCCTGTAGTTGATGCTACCTTTGATCAAGGAGGAGGGATGGTCATTTTGACAAATATGTGCTCTGAAGTGTAGATGGAAGGTAAAACTCAGTAACTCTGGTTTCTGCTCCTCCTGTCAGCTGAGCCAACAGTACCGCCGGAAGTGTTTTCGGCCACAGAACCTCAGATTCAACAGGAACCTGCAGCTGCCGGCCTCCAGATGGGACAGGTCCCTGCACTTGTTCGGCAGCAGAACGCTCCACACCACTGTTGGTGAGTCTGGACTGCCAGTCTAGTTGCAGATGTAGATCTGAACAGTATACTTCTGGGCTAGTTCTGCTCAGGTAGTCAGGGACTTCAACCGTCCTGCAGGGGTTCCTTTAAAAATGTCCAGAAATCAGCTAATGATGACGATGTCAATGTTGTGTTCAAACAGTGTGGAGAGGACCCATCGTCCAGTTCAAGCTTTCTGATATTGGAGAGGGTATCATGGAGGTGACGGTGAAAGAATGGTAGGAGCCCCTTTCCCATAAATCCTGCTACTGTTGGACCGCACTGGGTTCCCGGACAGCAGGAGAAATCAAATCCAACCGTAGTTTAACTTTGACAATTAACACAATAAAGCTGTAAAATGTGTAAAAGGGTTGCATGACTGTGTTGAGTTTCTGATGTTTAACCACTCTGCTGGTGAACAAGTCGCATGACTCACTCCTCATCAGTCAATTCATGCATGTTGAATTTAAGGCCAACAAACCAGCAGGTTTTATATTGCTGCACTGCAGGAAACAGTAGCGGCTCCAGACATTGGGGCAGACAAGCTGCTGGAGAAAACGCTTTTCTGTTAGCTTCCATTAGCTCCATTTAGCATATATTGTCTTTTGTTAGCTTCCATCAGATTCATTTAGCATGCATTAGCATCTGTTAGCTTCCATTAGCTCCATTCAGTATATATTAGCTTCTCTTAACTGCCATCAGTTCTATTTATAATATATTAACAGCTGTTATCTTCCACTGTTTTCAGTTAGCATCTGTTAGCTTCCATTCAATATATATTAGCTTATGTTAGATTCCATCAGTTCCATCTGCTATATTTTAGCTCCAGTTTGCTCTTATCAGATTAATTTAGCCTTCATTAACTTATTTCAGCCTCCGACACCTTCATTTAGCATAAATTAGCATGCGTTAGCTTTCATCAGCTACATTCAACATACATTAGCTGCTGTTAGCTTCCCTCACTGTGGTGTAGTTTTAGCGGCTAAGTTTTTCAGGGGTGTTCCTTAGATTGCAGTAATTTGAAAGACCTGACCTACAGTTTTTAGTCTGGCTGCTCCATCAGTTCTTACCTGTCTTAGGTACGTAAAGGAGGGGGACAAGGTGTCCCAGTTTGACAGCATATGTGAGGTCCAGAGTGACAAAGCTTCAGTCACCATCACCAGCCGCTACGATGGCGTCATCAGGAAACTGTACTACGATGTGGACGGCACCGCTTTGGTGGGAAAACCGCTGGTTGACATCGAGACTGAGTCTGGATCAGGTGAGACGCTAGGACAGGGTAGCAGGTCTGGTCAGCACCTTTAAGAGTTGGAGTCACTGAATGCTGTTCCTTAGAGTTGAGCCAGGAGGAGGACATAGTAGAAACGCCCGCCTTGGCCCAGGAGGAGCACACCCACCAGGAGATCAAAGGTCATAAAACCCAGGCCACGCCTGCCGTCAGGCGCCTCGCCATGGAGAACAATGTGAGTCTCCACTTGATCCCAGGGTATTAATAGTCCATCATACATGCCAGTGTTCCCCATACCGCCATAGCCAGACCAGTAATAATAATAAAAATGGGATTTGTCTCTACAGATTAAGCTTAGTGAGGTGGTGGGGTCGGGGAAGGATGGACGGATCCTGAAGGAGGACATCTTAAACTTCCTGGCAAAGCAGACCGGAGCCATCTTGCCTCCCACTCCACTGTTCCAGGAGATCCAGACCCCAGGTCCCGCCCCTGCAGCTCCTGTCAGCCCCCTGAGCGCTCCAGCTGGAGTCAAACCTCCACCCCCAACCCCCAAACCTGTATTCACTGGAAAGGATGTGACGGAGCCACTTAAAGGTGAGAGCTCCCATTGGATCAGAACCAGAACAACGCACCTCTGCAGAGTCATGTGACTTCCCTCTCTTTGTAGGTTTCCACAAAGCCATGGTGAGGACTATGACGGCGGCGCTGAAGATTCCTCACTTTGGTTACTGTGACGAGGTGGACCTGAGCAGCCTGGTTCATCTGAGGTCAGAACTTAAGCCCATCGCCGAGAGACGAGGGGTCAAACTCAGCTACATGCCCTTCTTTATAAAGGTGAGGTAATAAATTAGACTTCTAATTGGCTTACATTTAACAAATGTTGCTGCTGATTTGCTTAGATTTAACGAACATAGTGGCTGACTGGTATAGAGTTGATGAATGTAGCCTCTGACTGGCTGATAACTAAGTCTTTCCTCTCTTCGGATCAGGCCGCATCCCTCGGCCTCCTTCACTTCCCGACCCTGAACTCCTCTCTGGACGAAGGCTGCCATAACATCACCTACAAGGTAAGCCCTGAGTTTGGGAGTGTTGGAGGAAGTTGCTTGCTGTGTTTGACAGGGTTGACGATGCTTTGGTGTCTCTGCAGGCGTCTCACAACATCGGGCTGGCCATGGACACCAGTCAGGGTTTGCTGGTTCCCAATGTGAAGAACGTTCAGTTGCTTAGTGTGTTCGAAATCGCTCAAGAGCTGAACCGCCTTCAGACACTGGGATCTGCCGGGCAGTTGGGGAAGGCCGAGCTGAGTGGGGGAACCTTCACTCTCTCTAACATCGGATCTGTGAGTCCACCAGCATCGAGGTCTGCAGCTTTGACCAACAAATGATAACTGATGTTCTGTGTCTCAGATCGGAGGGACGTACGCCAAACCTGTCATTCTTCCTCCAGAGGTCGCCATTGGAGCGCTTGGAAAAATCCAGGTTCTGTCAAAAACCTTCCATATTTATCAGCCATAACTATCATCACTTTTTAACAATAAATGTATAGGAACCCTGTGAGCACTGATTCTTATCCAGTGTACCAACTAGGAACCATCAGTTGGTCCTAATTGTCCAATCAGAGAGAGGATCAGTCCAGGTGTGAAAGCTGAGGGCTTCTGATTCTGGTTTCTCATGGGATAACTACGATTTCCTGTTCATTCAGGTTCTACCGCGGTTTGACACGAATGGTCAGGTGACCAGAGCCCACATCATGAAGATCAGCTGGTCGGCGGATCATCGCATTATCGACGGCGCCACCATGTGTCGCTTCTCCAACCTTTGGAGGGAGTACCTGGAGAACCCTGCCACCATGGTTCTCGACCTAAAATAGACATTTTTACCCATCTGCCCCGGGGAGGATGAGACCACAATCTGACACCCCCTCTCCCTCCTCCATGGTCCCGCCCATCCAACACCATCACTTCCTGTTCCTGTCCTGGGCCTTCCTGTCTGCTCCGTAGCTTCCTTGTTGCCTTTGAGCAGGATCCTGGGGGTAGAGGTTCAGCCTGGCAGTCAGTGGATCACCATGACGACCAGACACTTTTAGATTCAGACAATGCTTGTCGTCAGTCCGGGCGGGAGGATGAAGCCGGAGTATTTCGCAAACCATCGACGGCACAGAACCATCTGACCGAGGAGATGATTACCAGAACCTTCTGTGTATGTTCTGAAGGTCTGGATCTGTCGGGATCAGTGTGTTCTAGATCTGCGTGATTTAGTTTTATGGATTTTAGATTAGAGAGTTCTGTATCTGAGTATTCTGGACCAGTTTATTGGTAGCAACAGGAATTGGGTTCTGATTCATCTGTTAGAGTCCAGCACCCTTCTCTTAAGGCGACTCTGCTCAAAAGCCAAGTTCTGATTGTCATGTGACCTGACCAGCTGGCATTTCAGGCTCCTCCCCCTCTTTCTGTTACTCTGAAACGCACAGCTGGCGATCATGTGTCTTCAGAAGGTCAGGTTAAAGCAGTGGCGTCCAACAGACCCCCAAGAATAAAGGTTTGGACTTGATGCCGGTTGGTCCAGAAAACTCAGAGGGACCCTGAACACCTCATGATCACTCAATAAACAGAACAGACTTTTTTTTTTTTTTTTTTTTTTTAAAGCTGTCAGGAACCGGACATAT
>JAVLVB010000524.1:377964-391728 GCA_032876305.1 Orestias chungarensis
CTGCTATGTCCGAAGTACTATATTGTAGATTCTGGATCAATATTGTATATTCTTGTGGAGTCAAATCACATTTCTCGTATAGTTCTTTAGAATTTATAATGTATTATATATTTGCATTCCGATCCTCAATGCTGCTATGTCCGAAGTCCCATATTGTGTTATTCTGTGTCCATATTGTAGATTTTGTGTAGCTCAAATCATATTTCTCGCATAGTTATTATACTCTTATATTTTATTACATTATTTAAAATTGCTATCAGGGTGTAAACTGGACCGAGGGATTAGAATTTTCGTCCCACCTCATGTACCACATGTGATGTGATGACAAATAAAGATTCCTTGATTCCTTGGTTGCGAGGCTCAACAGAACCTGGTCATGGAAGTTCTGTTTCTACACTTAAATGTCTGGTTTGTGTAGGAAATTGCTTATACACACACGAACCGGCCCCACTGAAGCCCAGTGAGACGATCTAGTGTCAAAATGCGAGCAGGTTTCAGAGGCGGCTTTAGGATTTAAATTGAGGCAGCGTGGATTCCTCTCGCCTTCTAAAGTGTGGTTCTGTTGCTTCATGCATGCTCAGGTGTGTTCAGTTCAACACAGTTTATTAAAATAGCAGCTCAAGACACTCCACAAAAAAGCTAATCCCAGTTTAATTGATCCTAGTTTCAAACTCTTTAAAGTTATCCATCTAAAGAAATCCAGCAGATTGCATCCAGTCATCTGCTTACATTCTTCCTGGACCAACATGCAAACATAGCGTAACCATAATTCTTCAAATTCAGGCGTCGAGTTCTGATGTTCTGCAACGTTTAGATGCGTCTCTGGTCCAACACAAATCAATTAAATGGCTAAATCCCATCCTTCATATGAACTCCAGTTATCCAGAGTCCTGCTGCTGCCCTGATTATTTGATTCAGGTGTGTTGAAGCAAACAGATGTCTAAAAGATGTAGGATGCTGAACCTCAAAGTTTGGATTTAAAGACCCTTAGTATGGGGATTGAAAATTCATGCATGTAGCAACAGTGGAGAGGATAAATTCCCCTCTAACAGAAAGACACTTCCAATCTGGCTTAGTATGGGCAAACATCTGTTTTGCTGGTCCATCTACTGATTCAGAAACAGAAATGCAGGGGACAAGTTCTCCTGAACTGGTATTTTTTATTGTTCTAATCATGTAGCGATGATGCTGATTTAAAAAAATTAATTAATGTTTGGCTGAAAAACTCTGACTAAAGCTACAGCAGACAATAACTGCTGTGAAGACACATGGAGGGCAAATGCTGATGTTGACAAGTTGATGTTTCTATTCCAGGTATACGGTGCTGGCAGGTGAATCTGGACGTACCGGTTCTGGATCAGCAGCTGAAGCTGTTTGTGTCGAGACATTCAGCTTTTCTGTCTGAAGATGTCCAAGGTGAGCAAAATATATATACCCCTATTTATATACTTGTATTGTATGTATGCCAGTTGCTTCTTTTGTTGTTTTCTATATTTTGCTTGCGTCACTCTAGTATCTTTAGTGGTTTGCCTAATGTTATAAGTGTCCAGTATGAGCATTGTTGCCATGAGACTGTCTGCCTAAGTTTCTAAACCAGTGACTACAATATCCGACAATTGCTGCGATACAAACAGTCTCTTCCAATGTCAATATTGCACAAAAATTAAAATGTGTTTGCGATACATTTGCACTTCACTGCAACAGGTAACGGACTAAGATAAAAACTTTAATGTCATCTCATGCACGAGATACATACGATATGCAGCATTACAGGCAACACAACAGTGTGCAAAAATGGCCCAAAAAGAGCAGAGGTGCTCTGTAAGAGCAGAAACTAATAAAGAAATGCTAAAGAGGGTGCGCAGCAGCTCCATTTGTATTTGAAATTAGGTTAATAGTAGAAACAACGCCCCACTTGTCACAGATTGCTCAGGGGAACGTTGCTAATAGCGTAAGCTATAATGATCCTCTTTGCTGTCCACGGATGATGTGATCAATGAGATCAGGGGAAGGTGAACATTAAGGAGTAAATAGGATAAGCTGAAGATGACTAGCAGTTACTTTGGAACCTATTTGTTTTCTTTGTGCTTGCCGACCTGCAGTATATCAGATTTTTTTTTCCTGTTAATGATTCCTAATCAGACAGAAATATAGTTGGTTGGTGTTTGCATCAGAGGATGATCCACACACGGCAGCCTGTTTTCTCTTAGCTCATAAACACAGTCAGCTGAGACTTTGCTGAAGCGCCTGCAGAAACATTCGGGGGTTTCCACCACAGTTCTGTTTCTCAGCCACTTTCTGCCAATGGACCAGTTCTGTTTTCCCCACCAGGATAATGAGCTGAGCCAGATGATACTCTTTAAGTGATTTCTGACATTTAAAAGTTTATATAAACACGAGAAAACTTTTAAGCTTCAGAGATGCATAAAATAGGAACTGTTGAATCTAATGGGCTCCGTCCTGACCGCAAGACCAGTGAAGACAGAATGACTAATCGTCTGTGTTCAGAGCACATCCGTTTAATTTGAAGCAGAATAACTCTAACCTCCCAGGATCATTGAATGCATCACGTTGTTAGCTACAAGTGGGTGGAGATAAAGATGTGAAGGAAATCAGTCAGATCAGACTGATCTTCCTTCAGTGGTTCTGCTTTATGATTGAGTGGGTTGAGGGGTTGGTCAATAGTTGTGACCTGCCTTTGTCTGTGCATGAGTTCATTTTGAGGAAGTAGGAACCAGATCCTGCCACCAGTTCTTGGTCTGGTCTGCCTAAGACCGTCTCAAGCTGTTTTTGTATAACAGTTGTGTTACGTTCTGTAGGTCAGCGGACTCTGCTGCACCGTGGAGAGGTTCTGGACACACGGGTTGTGGTGAACCCAGCTCACAGCGTCGTCTGCTCAGAGGTGAGAAGTAAGACTTCATGTATGTGTGCAAAAAGGGTTCCTGGTTTGTCATGCTTCCAGGTTTCTTAAAACTGCTTTTTCTGTTGTAAACTATTTACCATTTTGTATAATAATGATAATGTTAACACATTTTTATACAAGGAACAATAAAGAACCCCTTTGCTTATATCTGTTGTTTTTTCTGTCTGGTTTCAGGTTCAGCGGCTGGTCTGCGACCCGTCTCGTCACAAACTCCTGGTTCTGGCGGGTCAGTGCGTGGAGGGCAGTGGAGAACTTGTCCTCCAACAGGGTTGCTTCTCCTTCAGGAACTTGGAGCAGATCCTTGCTGATGAAGAGGTGAGATCGTCTTTTAGGGTTCTGATTGTCCGAACCTGTGGAGTTTTTTTTTGTAGTTGTAACAGTAATCTCTCCGGTGCCACAGGTCGGAGAACTGGTGAGTTCTGCTGAGCCCGCTTCAAAAGCCCGTCTCACCCTTAGCTGTCCAGCCCACGATCTTTGGAAAGAATCGGAACTGCAGAAACACAACTTAGAGGAATTTATTAGCATCCAAATAAACCCGGACACAGTTCTGCCTGAGATGGAGGGTCTTCAGGAATTCACAGAGTATCTCTCTGAGTCTCTGGAGCCTGAGTCCCCCTTCGACCTGTTGGAGCCCCCAAGCACTGTGGGCTTCCTAAAACTATCCCGACCCTGCTGCTACGTCTTCCCCGGAGGGCGCGGGGACTCGGCCTTCTTTGCTGTCAACGGTTTTAATGTACTGGTGAACGGAGGCTCGGATCCCCGCTCTTGCTTCTGGAAGCTGGTTCGACACTTGGACAGGATTGACTCTGCACTTCTGACCCACATCGGTGTAGACAACCTGCCAGGCCTGAATGGTCTGTTGCTGAGGAAGGTGGCCGAGCAGGACCAAGAAGCTTCTGGATCTTACCCTGACGAGGACACGATGAAAAAGAAAATATCCCCAGAGATTGGGGTGGTTTTCTTTAACGCCCCCGATAGATTAAAGTCCATAAAACCAGAACCCAGCCTGCTACGCAGCTGTGACCAAGCAGCTTTTGCTTTGCTGAACTTACAGAAGTTGGCAGTAAGACCGGAACCTCTGAGCAGACCTAACGGACCCACCATAGAACCAGTGATCCTGTTTCAAAAGATGGGAGTGGGCCGCCTGGAGTTGTATGTCCTGAATCCTGTCAGAGGCTGTAAGGATCTGGAAGGTTTTATGCAACATTGGCCAAACAACAGCTCCAACACAAAGACATCGGGTCTTCCTCTGATATGCCTGGTTTCTATTTGTGCCTTGCTGGTTTGGCATCCATCTAGTCCTCAGGAAAAGATCATTCGTGTTCTCTTTCCTGGTTGCACGCCACAGGGCAAAATCCTAGATGGCCTTGAAAAGCTCGCCCATCTGGACTTCCTCAAACAACCGTCTGTGTGTCTGGAGGAACTTGAAGCAGCCAAAACCCAAAAGCCTCTGAAGCGTGAAGACAGTCGGGAAAGTCTCAAATCCCTGTCCAAAGACTTGAGATCAAATAGTGCCTTACAGAAAGACAAACGACTTGAAGTGCGAAAACTGGAGCCGAAGTTGAAAACCAAAGCAGGTGGTGATTCCACACCCAAAGGTGGCGAAGAAAAGGCCAAGATAAAGGATGCAGATCTGAAATCTAAGGCGTCAAAAGTAGCTGAGAAACCTAATCCAAAGAAAGATTTGTCAAAGGAAGACGAGAAGGACGTAAATAAAAAAGACGAGAAGGTGTCTGCTGCTTCTGGGAAGAAGGAGGAGGTCACGGAGAAGAAGAAGGAAGCTGTCAAGAAGGATGTCACAAGTTCGAAGGCCAAGAAGGAGACTAAACTAGACCCAAAGAAAGAAAACAGGAAGGATAGTAGAACAGATGAGAAAAAACCTCCAAAGTCATTTGTTAAAGAAGTGAAAAGAACCAGTGGAACCAGCCCCTCAATGGGATCAACAGACCAAAGGAAAGCTTCAGCAAAAACTGGGAATGTGAAAAAGAATGGGATGCTTCCAAAGAAAGACACCTTAAACAAGGAAACAAAAGGGAAGAGCCTATCTAAAGACAACCAGAAGGAAGCAAATTGCTCCAAGACTTCCACACCTGAGGACATGACTGGAGAGTTTGACAGACTTCGACTGGAAGATGCCAATGGAAACAGGAGTCCAAAAAAGGAGACGGCAGCAAATTCTGAGGAAAATTCCACCAACAAGAACCAAATCTTAACCACAGAGAGTCCTGAACAATTCCGTTCTGTGGAAACGGACCAGAATTCGGCTGGCACCTCCTCACGTCTCACTAAAACACCAAAAGGTGACCTCAGTGTTAACTTTGACCTCACTCCAGCAACATTCCTGCCGGAGAGTTCACCCAGAACGCAGACAGAGGAGAAGACTGTTGAGCTGGTTTCCCCAGCAGACTCAGCTCCCAACAGTGCCGGACACACCCCCTTCCATCAGTCTTCTGATGACAACATTCAGGGTTTTGGGGAGGACAGTAGCCTTGTAGCAAGAGACTCCAGTCTGGGCTTTGAAGACTACAAACAGGGAGGATCATGTAGAACTTCAGACATCAGCTCCCTCCGAGAAGGAGGGGAAAGTTCCATGTCATCTCAGGATAAATATTCCAGCCTCCTGAGTCCTACCAGGGACCTGATACCAGACTCTTCACCTACCATTACCTCCATGCCAGCTGAGGTTGGGTCCCCTCACTCCACAGAGGTTGATTATTCCCTTTCCCTTTCAGAGCAACTCCCTTCATCCAAAGTCTCCACAAATGAACACATCGACTCAGAATGCAACACTGGCTCTGTTCTTCCTATCAGGTCCACCCACAATGGACACTGTGGTTCCAGTGATAAAATCCATGGGATGTCAGAAATCACATCTGATGTTCCACATGATGTTGACCTGTGCCTAGTGTCCCCATGTGAGTTCCAGCACCCCAGAACCTCAGAGAACCACCAACATCCCACAAGCACCGGCAACTCCCCAGACCAGTCAGAAAACGACCTCTCTCAGAACCAAAACAGCAGTCACACCGCAGCCTGCAGTCAGGAGACTCCGCCCACATCAATTAGTGACTCCATGCTCACCGCCACAAACTCTGACATTCCCCCCAGCACTGAGGAGAGTCCCTCCATCACTGCTGACTTGGACTCAGACGAAGACTCCAACTCTTTCCACCCAGGTCAGCACTTCATTGACAGTCCGGGACTGCTTTCTTCGCATGACCCGCCACCAGCCCCGGTTAAAGACTTGCCCCCACTGCCGTTCCAACGCGGCGCCTGTATGACCGACCCCGAGGCTGAGAAGAGCCTTAAGACCTCTGCTGCCAAGAAGAAACCTCTGCAGAGAACTGCGTCAGGAAGCAGCTCTGTCCACAGCACCAGGTTCAAAGTCAGTCCCACTGTGTCCCTGAAGACCAGCCTTGACACGAAACCTTCTTCACGAAGTTCACTTGGTGGATCCAAACTTGGACCTACAAGACCGCAGTTGTCAGGTAAGCCAATTCAACAGTGTGTTTTTTTTTTCAGTCGAGTCCATTATAGTTTAGATTGTATAATGCTGATCTCTGGATAATCTAGAATTGAGTCAATGCAGAAAAAAAACCTGTATAAAAAAAGCCAGTTTCTGTTAATTTATTCTGATCTGGTAAATTTCCCAGCTGCAAACAAGATCCTATCCATAGTTTTAGATTTAGAGAAAGCACAATTAGGGAAGCATGTATTTGACATTCTGGGTCCCATCTCAGTAATCTGATGGCAAGAACCTGATATCTGTGTGTGAAACATACTGCAGAACCACTCAGAAGCTTAAGTTTACCTCTAGCTCCCTCTGCTGTTCCCACTAAGAGCTTAACATTTGGGACATAAATTTAAAGTGTAAAGACCAGCAAGCACACCTGCTGATATTGACCTGTTTTTGTTGTTTAGAATAGATTCTTTTGAGCTGCTAGTTTCTAAAAGAACACACTTAAATCTGCTATTGTCATGTCAGGTTCCAGGCAGGCCAGTTCTGAAGGTCCTGTGGTTTATGTGGACCTTGCCTATCTGCCGTCCGGCCCTGCCTCCTCCACTGTGGACCAGAATCTGTTCAGACGCCTGCGTTCGTGTTATTACATCATCAGTGGAGATGATCCTGTGAAGGAGGTGATGATGAAGAACATCTTGGATTGTCTATTGGAGGGGAAAAGCAGCTGGCCCAACATTCCTGTGGGTAACACAGTCCTATTCTTCGTCACTTCCAGCTCTTTCATATTACTTGTTCTCTGATTTGTGTGTTTACCCTCCTTACCCAAAGGTGACTCTCATCCCCACCTTTGATTCAATGGCGATGCATGAGTGGTACCAGGAGTCGCATGAGCGCCAGCGGGAGCTTACTCTGACCGTGCTGGGTAGCAACAGTACCGTTGCCATGCAGGATGAGACCTTCCCCGCCTGCAAGGTGGAGTTCTGATCTCGGCCTCCACCCACCTGCCGTTTGACCTCACAGCAGGATTTAGCTGCTTTACTGTAGTGACCATGATCAGTAAGAAACGTTTACTCCAAGACATCCCAAGTCCCTGCTGCATCAGTCCTTTCAGCTCATCTTGTTTAAGCTTCTTGAGATAAAAACAGGCTGTATTTCAATCCATACTGGCAGTTTCAAACCTAGATTGATAACATTAAAACACTTGGCTGGTTAAGTTCAATGGTTATTAGAAATGGTCAGTCAGGAAAATTTTATGAAAAATACTGTTATTTATACACACTCAGTGCCAAATGTTAGCACAAGGTCCAGAGTATGAAAACAGGAGAGAGTAGATTTGTGGATGTTGGTGCAAAGCCAAATGAGTTTAATATAGCATTAAAAGATAGATGAATGTAATTTAGTTGTCAACATGAATGATAAAAATCCCCATTATAATGAAAGTGTGCAACATATTCAATCTTTGATGTAGCCCACCTTGTGTTATGGGTACCATCCTATACAATTATCAGAAAGTAAGACAAAAGAGAAACTAAATATATATCTAAGTGAATAGACATATTAGTGCTCAAGTTAAATTGACGTTATCCATCAATAATTAGAATTGGTGAAAAACCCAATGCATTCCTAAATGTGAAACACTGACAACAATAACTTTTTAGCTTGATTGCGGAGAGAGTAAGCCGCCAATGTCTGTACCTACAGAGGCATGGCTATGAGTAAAAATGACTGTTCTGATATTGATCAAAGCGCAATAATTAATCATATAACTTAAAAAGTTGAAGGAATCATAGCTTTAAATGGAAATAGAATAAATTTCCTAATTACTGATGGTCATTTGAAGACTAGAACTGTGAAAGTGAGCTGGTGGAGAGCTGACCTGACCCTCAGCTAATGCAGATGTTAGGAGCAAACTCTGAAAGGATCCAAATGTCTGTTTGGAGTTCTGTTGAGTTCTGCTTTACTGATTACATTTTTTGCTCCTGATTATGTCCTAACAGCATTGCTGTTGCAACTGTAAATCTGCACCTCCAGTTAATCATTATGAGACGCTG
Source organism: Orestias chungarensis (assembly GCA_032876305.1). NCBI lineage: Eukaryota > Metazoa > Chordata > Actinopteri > Cyprinodontiformes > Cyprinodontidae > Orestias > Orestias chungarensis. The sequence goes on from JAVLVB010000524.1 coordinate 386,399, forward strand.
ATGTTCACTTTATGGTAGTTCTTTGTGACTCAGCAAAAATAACATAAAAACTCCTACTGAACACATGCCGAGCCATTTCCTATATTTATATCTTGGAGATCCCCCAGAATTTCAAGTCTTGGTTCTTTCTAACTTAGTAGATCACTCTTTAAACTGTTTATGCTTCCTCGTAGATCCTAAGAGGTTCTAGTCTCCATTTCAACTGTTTCTCCATCCTGATGTTCAGGTTTCCAGGTTCCTGTTTTGTTTTGATCGATCAGCCTCTAAACAGAACCTAGATGGCGCTCCTGTTGTCAGGATATAAAAATACTTTAATCAGTCATCATTAATCATCATGTTCCTGTAGTTCTGAGAAACATGACCTGTTCTGCTGAGTTCTGACCCAGCATTTAAAACATGAGGTACTGATCCAGTAGGCGGTTCTGCTACTATACAGCAGGATAACAGGAGGTGTTCTCCCCAGATCAGTTCTGATGTTTTCTTCCAGTTTCTCTGAGCTCTCCACGTTTCCTCGTGCTGTATCAGTTACAGCATGGGAGTTGCAGTGCTTAAAAGCTTCGAGTGAAAAAAAATCACGTGATCAGTATTCTTGTAGTTCCTCTGCATTTCTTGTCTGTTTTTTGTTGTTTTAATGAAACCTGACTGAATCCAGCTCCATTTCACACATTTTAGCCTATTTATTTAATTTAAGTGTGACATCACAAAGTGTCCTTTTAGGGCAGGGCCTTGGGAGAGTTATCTGTCTGGGCCGCTCGCCGCCGCCTCGTCCTCTCAAAGGTGCAGACTGTTTTTTATCCTCCACCCGTCCGGAGTGTCTGATGGAAACAGAACCTGCTAATGTGGTTCTGGAGCTCCTTCATGTCCCAGAGATGATTAAGGTTCTTTGAAAGCTTTTTAATGTATGTATGTTTTTTAGCAAATTTCTCCCAAAGTTTGTGTCCTGAAACACTAAGGATGGCCTTTCAGAATAAAAAGTAGCTGTTCAACTAACTCTGTGTGGACTTCTGTTTTGAAATGGATTTTTATGTTTAAACCAAGAGTGAAAGTTCGATTTCATCAGATTATCTAATGGTTTCCTGGTCTATTGGAACCGAACCTGACATATTCTGATTCTGTAACTGGAAGACCTTACCAACCTCAGGTGAGTGTTTGTACTTTAACCTTGTTTGTAAGGCGAGTTCAACATGTTAAACTGGATAAGTGAAGGAACCAGAGACAATAGCAGAAGACTTTCTTTTTTATTTATTTTTTTAATGATGAGCAAGTGCAGTGATTTTAAGAAGATGTGGTAATTTTAGCCAGTTGATCAGAACTGGCTATCTCTGAAAAAAAGGACAGAAAATTTATTTTCCCAGTTTATGATGCAATTTTAATGTTCTAACTATGTCAGTAGTTGGTATAAATGAAAGATTTGTTCTCTTACAACATACATAAATTTTTAGTAAAAAGAAGAACAACCAGCAACAGCTGTCGGACTCTGGAAATAAAGAGAAAAACTTTTATCATAAAGAAAGAATAAGTATAATGATTCACAAATGTTCAGTTTAAGGTGTTGAGTTGTACAGAATTAGCAAATGTGCACAGTAATACGTGTTCATGTTTGCCTTACAGTTTGAATGAAATATTTAGGAAGAAATTGTTTGGAAAATGATGTTTTCAAATTTATATTTGTGGTCTAAAACAGATCCATGGTTTTTTTTTTTTATTAGGATATTATAAAGTTGTTTTTTGACCATGTTTATAACAATCTGAGACTCCAGGGAGTTTAGATACAATCTGTGCCGCTCTGTCAGAGATGATAAGTGACCTTCATGCTGGTTAGGACCAACCAGAGGCTCTCTGTCCCAGTCAGAGACTCATCCTCCCTGATCCTCCCCTCCCTGTTTCCTGGTGGGCGGGTCTGTTTTGTCTCACGGAGGAGCATCACATGGTCCTGCTGTAGAGGTCTGCCCTTTAAAGTGAGTATTCAATTCATTTTCCGTCTTCTTCTTCTGTTTCCTCATCATCTTCTCTTTCCAGTTTTTCGTTTGTTTGTGTTCATCTTTGTCTCGTCATGATTGCGCGTGTGCCCGCTTGAACGTGCACGCGCGATGACGTCACTGTGCGGCACCAGAGTTATCCCCTCTGCAGCAGAGCTGGTCCCGGTGCAGTGTGGAGCTGCAGTAGTTATCAGTCATTGATCATTTTATTAGGACTAATGTAGTGACGCTTCAAGGTGGGGCGCCTGCAGACAACAGGACATCCGGTGAGTTATGTCCAAGGATAAACTCTGATGTCTTTGCTTCTGAACTAGGATTGAGACTTGATCTGACCATCAGGCCTGTAGAGACACGGAGGTCCTGCTGGTCCTACACATAATTAAACAGCTACAGGTTCAGGATCGCACAGCGTTGGAGGTGGGAGGAGCCTGTAGGTGTTACAAGTCGGTTTATGATGATGCTTTGTGGTGATTTTCTACTTCTAGCCTTAAGCAACTTGGTACTTGAGCTCTGGTTTGGTTTAACTCTTAGCATCTAATCTAAAGTAACTTTATGGGAAAGTAATTTCACTCCCAATTATACATATATTTTATCTGAGCCTAGTCATCAATCAGTTTAGTTTATCATTCAAATGAGTTAGTTTATTTGGAAACCCAGCAGATTGAAGCCTTCATTCTTCCTGGACTAGCATGTGGCGAAAGTGGGGAGGAAAAACGTCCCTTTAACGGAAATAAACGACTTGTTGAACCATAACCTGACCATGACCGAATGGAGGTTAAAAAGTGAGTCTCTAAAACATCAGCAGATGTTTATCAGTAACTTCTGCTACATTCCCAGGTTTTTCCATGGACCTCCTGCCAGAACCGTCACCTCCCGCAGCTTTTTAGATATTCTCTGTTATATTTGTGGGCCCACATATTGCAGACAAGGTTCTTAAGAAAGAACCCTTCTTTCGTGACATTCCAAATCCTATTTTGAATGTTTCATCTGGTGGTGCCACTGTATATCCAGTCTGGAACATTTTTGTTTTGTAGATCCAAATAATCAGAAACCAATTTTCTTCAGTTTTCATCTGTACTTATATAAACCGGATTCCAAAAAAGTTGGGACACTAAACAAATTGTGAATAAAAACTTAATGCAATGCTGTGGAGATGGCAAATGTCAATATTTTATTCTTAATAGAACATAGATGACTGATCAAAAGTTTAAATTTGATTAAATGTAACAATTTAAAGGAAAAATATGTTGATTCAAAATTTCAACAAATCCGAAAAAAGTTGGGACAAGTAGCAATAAGTGGCTGGAAAAAGGAAATTTTGCATATAACGAAGTTCTGGAAGACCAATTAATACTAATTAGGCCACCTGGTAGACATGATTGGGTATAAAGAAAGCATCTCAGAGTGTCAATGTCTCTTTGAAGCCAAGATGGTAAGAGGATCACCAATTCCACCATTGTTGCGCAGAAAGATAGTGCAGCAATACCAGAATGGTGTTACCCATGCACGAAATTTTGATTTCAAAGGTGGGGGGACGACAAGTATTTTTTTAACTCTTTGAACTCCCCGATAGGTAGTCACGTGGTTCATGTAGCTCTGAATAGGTCCAAACATCTCAGTAAGTCAGTCTGAACAGCGTCTGGTGTGAAAACGACTTTTTTCACTTTCCCCCACAAGTTTACTTACCCAACAGGAGAGTATGGCCACAGTGTTTCATAACGTAAAAAAACCTTAACAGACATAAAAATACCTACTATAGAATGGAAAAGATGTTGCTGTATATGTTTTGATTGAAGACCCGGGATGAATGCTTGACTTTTGCAGAAGACATAATTATTATAATTTTTGCTTTCATGCAAACTTAATTCATTGTACTTGTAGTCTGAGAACTTTTATTTATAAATCACTGATTAAACTATTCATTTAATTAAAACAGTTTCTCGTTGAAATCAGATTACATGACAAAATAACTCAATTGTGCAAAAATAAATGACCAAACAATTTATTGTAAAATATGTAAAATGCAAAAACAAAAAGTAAAATGCAAAACAAGCTTTAAGATAAAGAACCACTTTTACTTTTTACTACGACTACTATTCTATTTCTATACTATAACTATTTACATATATATACACACACACACACACACACACACACACACACACTCCCCGGCCAGCCCCGCGTTCCACAGCTTCTCTGTGATGTACTCCGTGTGCTGTGAGTTCTCCAGCGCCAGGTAGCGGCGCAGAAGGCACGCCACGCTGTGTCCGTCCTCGTCGCCGCAGCGCCACCCGGTCGCGCCGAACACGTCCACGCGGACCAGCCGGCGCAGCTGCTGGTAGAAGCCCACGCTGGCTTGACTGGCTGAAAAAAATTAGAAAATATTTAAGTTCAGAATGTACGTTGTGATGGAACTTTTAAAACACTGAATCAGAAACATGCCCAAAACACAACTAGCAAGTTAAGTTAAAATGCTTAATTAACGAAAACTGGCAATATAAAATGTTACTGTGATACGAAACAGTCAGCTAACGCTTCACAACGGCAAAAAAAGTTTTTCTTTTATTAACTTACCGTAGAAAGCACTTCTGAAAACGAGAACGCACTCCGTCCAACGATGGAACTGCTGGGGTTTAGAGCTATTAGCAGCTCCATGTGTCTTTCTATGGAAGTCAATGGGAGTGTCCGAACTCTCTCTCTATGGCGCTGATTGGTTAGTTTCTAATGAGTGACGGTGGAGACAGCCAATCACACAAGAGATCCAAAAAACAGAGAGCCAATCAAGTGCTGGTGGGCGGTCTAAACTCTGAGAAGTGGTCTTCAGCTTGAGCGGTTGCTTCCCGCCTGGTTCTAGTGCTGACAATTTTACTGTTTTTGGACATTAAAAAGTGGACGGGATCAAATCGGACATTTGAAAACGTGCAGGGGACATGTCCCTCGTGTCTCCCCCAAAAATGACGTCTGTGGTGTTACCCAGCGTAAAATAACAAAGACTTTTAAGTTATCATCATCAACGGTGCATAACATCATCAAAAGATTCAGAGAATCTGGAACAATTGCTGTGCGTAAGGGTCAAGGCCATAAAACTCTACTAGATGCTCTTGACCTCCGGGCCCTTAAACGTTACTGCACCTCAAACAGGAATGGCACTGTCAAGGAAATAACAAAATGGGCTCTGGAATATTTCCAGAAAGTATTGTAAGTGAACACAATCCACTGTGCCATCCGCCGTTGCCAGCTGAAACTCTACAGTGCAAAGAGGAAGGATTCAAGGATTCAAGGATTCTTTATTGTCATTCAACATACATGATGGTACATGAAGTGCAACGAAATTATGTACTCACGGTACTT
>JAVLVB010000524.1:391828-431483 GCA_032876305.1 Orestias chungarensis
AAATAAATAAAATCGAAGTAAAGTAAGTAAAATAAATAAAATAGGAATATACGGTATTAGGTTATTAAGGTGCTGGTATTGTAGTCCGTGCAGTGGTTTGTTCAGGATGAGTTCAAGAGTCTAACAGCTTCAGGAATGAAGCTGTTTCTGAGACGGGTTGTTCTACACTTGATGCTCCGCAGCCTCCTGCCTGAGGGGATAGAACAAAAAGTGAGTGTGCTGGGTGGGTGGGATCCCATTTCTAAGCAAGTTCCACAGGCTCAGACGTTTGTACCGGGCCAGGGGTCTTTTAAAATGGAGTGTGGCAAAATGGAAGACTGTTCTGTGGTCAGATGAGTCACGATTTGAAGTTCTTTATGGAACCCTGGGACGCCATGTCATCCAGACCAGAGAAGACGAGGATAACCCAAGTTGTTATCAACGCTCCGTTCAGAAGTCTGCATCACTGATGGTATGGGGTTGCATGAGTACTTGTGGCATGTTCAGCTTGCATGTCTGGAAAGGCACCATTAATGCAGAGAACTATGTTCAGGTTCTAGAACAACATATGCTCCCATCCAGACGTCAACTCTTTCAGGGAAGACCCTGCATTTTTCAACAAGATAATGCCAGACCACATTCTGCAGTAATCACAACATCATGGCTACGTAGGACAAGGATCTGGGTACTGAAATGGCCAGCCTGCAGTCCAGTTCTTTCACCTATAGAGAACATTTGGCGCATCATAAATAGGAAGGTGCGACAAAGAAGGCCTAAGACGATTGAATAGTTAGAGGCGTGTATTAGACATGAATGGGAGAGCATTCCTATTTCTAAACTTGAGAAACTGGTCTCCTCTGTGTTTTATTTTGAATAAAATATTAGATGTTGGCACCTCCACACCATTCCGTTTTTATTCACAATTTGTTTAGTGTCCCAACTTTTTTGGAATCAGGTTTGTTTGTATATATATAGAACTTTTTTTTTTTTTGCGGGACCAGTTCTTACTACCTGGTCCAGAACCGTGTGTCCAGAGTTCATCGAGTCACCTGAACCAACCCTAACCCGTCACTTTTTCTGTTTCAGAGTAATGGAGGCTCATCAGGACCGGGCGCAGCAGCTTGCGGTGAGTTCTGGAGTGAACTGGTACACCAGAACAGAACCAAGAGCAGCTTCAGTCTGCAACACAAGAAACGAGACATGCTGAGCTGGTGAATCAGAACCTGCTAATGGATCTGGTTCCACACAAATGTGTGCAAGCAGGTTTAGGTTCTTCACGATGAAAATCATAACTGCAGCATAAACCAGGAACACGTGAACCAAAATCCAGTCAAATAAACAGACTTTAACCAGAAGCGACACCCAGAACTGACCTCTCACAGGAAAATAAATCCCATGAAAAACTGATTCGTCCAGGGTTCCTGCAGAGCACTGGCCTCTTTAGAGTCCGACCCATTTCTTTTGGTTGTCCATAGATCTTAGTTTGGGTTTTGGAATGTTTTGGAGCGCTGGATCATCGCACCTAAACAATAACTGCAGTTACTGAGGCTAAACAGTTTTGTTCTGATGGATTCAAACGGGTATTATGAGAAAACACCAGGTTGAGACTGTTTGTCTGCCTTACGCCGAGCAGCCGTCGCTGGAGTGCAGCAACTCTTTGAGTTAAGGATCTAATCGATCCCAGCATCGATCCGGTCTGAGAGGAAACAGATACCTTCCCAGCAACGCATTCAAACCATGCCAGCTTTATTCGGACAAAGTCAAAGACAATCACGGCTGAAAGTCAACAGGAAGGGATTAGGTTTATCAAGCACCATAACAAACCTTCAAGTTAACATCATGATATTATTGGGAGCATTTTCAGAGTAAAAGTCTCAGAAATAGAGAATCTGGTTTTCAATCGAGTTGATATTGAGGGAAAAGACCTGCTCTCTGATTCTGGTTTGCTGATGTTCAAACTGAATTAGTTTCCCATCATGTCTCAGGAGAAGAGGAAGTGGCAGACAGAGATGGAGAATAAGCGTCGTCAACTGGAGGATGAAAAGAGAGCTCTGCAGCACCTAAAGGTTTGTTCTACCTTTACAGTTCCGCTCTAAGAATTTGTAACCATGGAAAAAATCTGCTCCACAGCCCTACAAACAGGTAACCATGGTAAAAAAAACTCCTATCCTCATCCTGACTTAAATGGGTGTGTATGAGTGGAGACAGTCTTAAAGTGTGTGTGTTGATGGTTCCAATGGGTGTCTCCAGGGTGGGTGTGGTCTGTGTACATGGCCGCCAGGTCAGGCCCAGTTTATGAGTTCACTCCAAACCATCAAGTTACAATATGAGGTACATCCTGAAGTTCTAAAAACAGTAGAACTACAACAAAGTTGGACCTCATTTTATATGCATTCAAAACAGTTTTGGAGTCCCTCAGATGAGGTCTGTATTGTTCATCTGAAGGGTATTTTATGATCATGAGTCCAGAGGTGTGGCGAAATACAGATTAACAAACAGGGGCAGCAAAAAAGCGCTGCTGCTGCTGCTTAAATAACATCTAGGAGTTGATCTGACCCAAAGTTAGCAGCTGGAAAACTAAAAAATAGAAATAAGACTGAGCAGAAGGAACCTGTGTCCAGTTGCATAAGTGCAACAAAGTCCAGAAAGAATCAGATTTAGGTTTTTCAGTGACTGCCAGAGAGTAATGTGGTAAAGAAAGTTAAACCAAGACTGAAATGGAGCATGACTGACCTAATGATCAAACTTTTTTATCCAACAGAGTGGGCCAACATTAGAGCCTTGAGGAATTCCACGTTGACTTAATATTAGATCCAGTGTCCATTTATCAATTACAATGAATGAAGGAGCAATCTCCTGATTCACATCAGATTCTGAAAGAAAAACTGCTTCTACCACACTCAGATGCACCGGAACCACAACAGAACCATTGTCTTGGCCTCACTAATAGTTAGCTATCCAAGCAGCTAAACAGATACTCAGCAGAAGAAGATTCTTTTTTGTGATTTTACTGAATAGTTTTAATTTGTGAAACTGAAATACAAACATATACAAAATGTAAATCAAGAATTGTGCATGAATAGACATGAGTTACAAATTACTTAAGCTTCACCATGTGAAAATACATTCTTGATATTGTTAAAAAAACTTTTTTTAATTGCAGTTTTACCCTATTAACATCAACATATGAATTACCATGAAATATACTAGAAATATGTCCAATTACAAAAAACAAAATACTCACAGACGTTGCTTGAACAAACATGGAAACAAACTGTAGCAAATTAAGAGTGGAAGACAAAGGCAACTGTCTCCACTGAAGGCAAGGTCAATTTGACTCCTGTAGCTAAGCTTCTAACAACTTCGTATCCAACTGGTTGTCAAAATAAAAGACTCTCAAAATTGTTTTCTTAATAAGAGTCATAATAACAACTAGGTACACTACACTTACTAGAAATGTAAGGAAATGAAAGGAAAATATAAATTTCAAGTTGGACCTCTTTTCCTGCCACTTTTGTCTGAACTGCAAAATTTGAAGGTACTCACGCCTCCACTTGCCCCAGAAGATGTCAGCCAGATTTTGGACTCTCTTCCATTCTTCCTTGTACCTGACCTCACCCTCAAAGTTGCCAGGAGGAGGAGTTACTGACCCCGTCTTCAAGGTCAGGAGCATGGATGGAGTGAGGATCAAAGTCGACCCTGGGTCTGATGATACTGGGATGAGTGGTCGAGCATTCATCACTGCAGCTACCTCGGCCATAACTGTAGATAAGACCTCATTTGTTCTTTGCTCTTGTAGCAAATAGTCAAGGATGCGCCTGGCGATCCCGATCATCCGCTCCCAGGTTCCACCCATATGGGATGAATGAGGTGGATTGAACACCCAGGTGCAGTTCTGGTCACTGAGGTATCTCTCTACGCTCTCAGAGCATGAAGCAGTGCTGGACATTTGCAATTCCCGTGAGGCACCTACAAAGTTTGTCCCGCAGTTGGAACGGATTTGCCGTGCAGGACATCGGATGGCGAAGAGACGTCTCAAATCATTGATGAAACTACTAGCAGTCATCGTCTCGATCAACTCGATGTGCACCGCTCAGAGAGGTGCAGAGATGACTTGGGGAGAAAGGCTGGTCCTTTAAGCCATGTCGTGCTGCTGAGAAGAGCCGCTGACAGCGAGAGCCGTAGTCTGCTGGATTCAAGTTCGAAGCTACATATCTCCATTGTCCAGAGCATTGTGAGTGCCGTATGCGTTGGACTCTGTTGTGCACGTAGATGTAGAACCTCCGTGTTTGGTTGTGGATGTATCCTAAGACTACCTTGCTGTTGGTGTAATATACTACGTTGTCGAACGTCACATCCATCTCTGCAGTTATCATCTCTGGCATCTCCACGGCAAGCACAGCTGCGCAGAGTTCCAGCCTCGGAATCGTCAAATCAGGTTGAGGCGCCAACTTTGCTTTCCCATACACAAAACCAGTCTCTACATGCCCTTCTTGAGATTAGACTCTGATGTATGCCACCGCAGCCACAGTTTTCACTGATGCATCAGTAAACACGCAAAGCTCCTTTTGCTGAGCCCCTGATGTAGAAATGGGTGTGTAGACACGTGGGATCTGAAGTTCCTCTAGGTCTCGCAATGAGTCTCCATTTCATCCATTCGGCTTCCATGTTGTGTGGGAGAGGTGAGTCCCAGTCGAATGTCAGGCTGGTGTGCTCTCTCAAGAGCAGTCTGCCCTGAATGGTGACAGCGGCTAGGAAGCCTAGCGGGTCGTAGACACTGTTCACAGTCGACAGCACCCCCCTTCGTGTAAAGGGTTTCTGCTCACAGGTGATACGGAAAGTGAACATGTCCAATGCGATGTTCCAGGACAATCCAAGACTGCGTTGGATAGGCAGGTCATCCGCAAACAGATCCAAATCTTCAATATTTTGAGCACGATCATGAGGCGGAAAGGCTTCCAGGAATCCAGGCCGATTGGAAATGAGCTTGTGTAACCTGATGTTGGAGGCTGCGAGCATTTGTTTAGTATGCTTTACAACACTGATGGCTTCTTCTTCAGTGCTGAATGATTTCAGCCCATCATCCACGTAAAAATCACGTTCAACAAATCTTCGCACTGTAGGACCAAACTTCGCTTCCCCTTCTTCAGCAGCCCTTCGTAAGCCGTATATGGCAACGCCGGGTGAGGGACTGTTACTGAAGGTGTGGGCTCTCATTCGATATTCGGTGACTTGCCTTGCCAAGTCATTGTTCTGGTACCACAAAAAGCGAAGGAAGTCTCTGTGTTCCTCCTTCACCACCAAACAATGAAACATATGCTCAATGTCAGCTGTGACAGCCACTGCTTCTTTCCTGAACCTCATAAGCAAGCCCACTAGGCTGTTATTGAGGTTGGGGCCTGTAATGAGGACGTCGGTGAGAGACACTCCGTCATAGATTGCACTGGAATCGAAGACGATACGGATCTGGTCTGGCTTCTTCGGATGGTAGACTCCGAACAGAGGTAGGTACCAGCGCTCTTTATATATTTTTTTATAGTGGCGGTGCGATCTCTGCATGTTGCCGCTTGAGCATGTTCTCCATGAAGTCCAAGAAGTGCGTCTTCATGGCAGGTTTCTTGTCCAATAACCGTCGTAGGGACATGAGGCGGTCATAGGCGAGTCTGTTGTTAGGTAGCCGCCGTCTTGGCGAATGGAAAGGCAGGGGACCAACCCAGTTGTTTTCGTCATCTTGATGGAACTCCTCATCCATGATTCCCAGGAACTCCAAGTCCTCAACTGAGGGTCCGAGTTTGTGTTCGTCTGAGGTGGGATTGAAGATTCCTTGACCCAAGCTCTCACTGTTGAGAGGTGTCATGGACTTGGATGTTCGACTAAGCGCTGGCTGACGACGACTGTTGGGCTTCTCTACAAAGGTTTCCTTCACCTTGATCTGTCCACTGCACGGCTGTAGATAGCTTGTACGAGCATTTTCCAACACTGTGGTCTTGAAGCTATCCACCTCGAGAGGTCTGTGGGTGGATCCAATTACCCTACCCAAATCCAACTTCTGTGCAAATGGGGAGTTGTCCACACCATTGATCTGATCTCTGACTTTTTGAACCCTCAAGATGTCCCGGCCTAACAAGAGGAGGATCTCGGCGTTGGGATCAAGAGGTGGGATTTCATCCGCAACACTCCTCAGATGAGTGTGGTGGTGGGCAATTTCTGGCGTAGGTATTTCAGAGCGGTTGCTGGGGAGGGGATCACACTCAAGAAGAGTAGGTAAGGAAAGACTCAGCTTCTTGTCTACTGACTCTATGACCTTCCATGGGTCGTTGGATGAAACCATGGGAAACTTTTCTACTTTTAAGAAAAGCGCGTGCTCTATAGCCTCAGGTGAGCCATACATCTCCTCGAGGCGTTCCCAGGCTAATGACAATCCAGCTGGCGGGTTTCGGATGCTAACGGCTTTAATTCGTTTGATTTGCTCAGCTGAGTCCCTGCCTAGATACTTCACAAGAAGATCCAGCTCTTCTCCTGCGTACAGGTGTAAGCCAGCTATTGCGCTCTTGAATGATGCCTTCCATGCCCAGTAGTTTATGGGCTGGTCATCAAACGAACTGAGTCCTGATGTTACTATACGGCTGTGAGCTAAAAAATTAGCAAGATCACTGGTAAGATTGCAAGGCTGGTAATCTTTATGGTCAGAAACTCTGGGGCTAAAACGCAGCGGAGCAGGTACAGGTGGAAGACCATTGCTTTAGCGAGGTAGTGGACTGTTATCTCGCGGGGAGCTTAGAAGAGGTGGCGGGCCATAATCAGCAGCTGTGTGATTTATTGGCGCTTGTAGATCAGTAGCAGCACGGCGATTTGGCATGCTAACATCTGCATTCTTCATCTGATATGGTGTGGCACCTGTATTAACACTCCTTTGTTCCAGCACATATTTGGTAACAAGTTGCTTTCTAGCTTCTTCTAGATCTGAACTAGAGGCATTACTCCTTATGTCATTGCCCATTTCCATTAATCCATCTTCTAACACCTGCATTTCTGCTCTTGCTGCTTCTAACTCTTCATCTGCTCTGAGCGAATCCAGTGCGGCTTGAAGACGTGCTTGCTCCAGTTTTCATGAATGTTGCTCTAGTTCGAGCCACTTCAGCTTTCGCCTTAGCTTGGAAAAACACTATGCTAGATCTGGAGCTAACTGAAGCTTGGGCACCATGAGATGCAAATGATTGAGTCTTAAATCTCACTGTAGGTCTGCGCTCCATGATTTAAATAATGCTTGAAAGAGAGTTCTGTAAATGGAAGCCACTTGTGAGTTCGTCCGTCACTTATCTTTGTAACAGCGCTGCTCCATGCTTGCTGTGATGCCGTCTTTTCACTGTCTTGGCCTCACTAATAGTTAGCTATCCAAGCAGCTAAACAGATACTCAGCAACTCCACAGAAGAAGATTCTTTCTTGTGATTTTACTGAATAGTTTTAATTTGTGAAACTGAATTACATGAATAGACATGAATTACAAATTAGCTAAGCTTCACCATGTGTTAGCTATGACATTGTGAAAATACCTTTTTTTTAATTGCAGTTTTACCCTATTTACATCAACATATGAATTACCATGAAATATACTAGAAATATGTCCAATTACAAAAAACAAAACACTCACAGACGTTGTTTGAACAAACATGGAAACAAACTGTAGCAAATTAAGAGTGGAAGACAAAGGCAACTGTCTCCACTGAAGGCAAGGTCAATTTGACTCCTGTAGCTAAGCTTCTAACAACTTCGTATCCAACTGGTTGTCAAAATAAAAGCCTCTCAAAATTGTTTTCTTAATAAGTCATAATAACAACTAGGTATATTACTCTTACTAGAAATGTAAGGAAATGCAAGGAAAATATAAAAATGCAAACATGACAACCATGTTCTCCGTAGTCTTCTAAAGGCGTCACTGTGCCTGTTTCTCCCTCAGTCGAAGGCTCTCAGGGAGCGCTGGCTCCTGGAAGGACCTCAGACCACTGAAGCCGATCAGGACCAAGTCCGGAGTCAGCTAGAGGAGGATGAGGCCAAGACCAGGAACCTGGAGGAGTCCATCAGAAGGTCTGATCTGGCCTTACAGTGACTTTAATCTGCTTAAATATAGTTGTTCATTAAAGTATATCAACAAAACACATTGCTATTATCCCTGTTTTTTGGATTTATCTTTTTGTTTATTTATGTTTCTGTTTATTTATGGTCTGCAGATTGGAGCAAGAAGTCTCAGGTCTGGAAAGTGGATCAGTCTCTCAGCCCATAACACACTCTGTTGTAAGGGATAATTGTACTTTGAAAGGTTCCTCAGCCTTTTCCTGTTTATCAACAAAGACTTTGATTGTAGATGGTAACCTACTGTCCCTGTGTTTGTTTGTTTTTTGCCCCCAGGTGATGCCAGCCCGTGTTCCAGGTAAACAACTTCCTCTCTGCTTAAATTTTTTTTGGTTCAACATCTGACTCATGTCTCTGATCAGCTGATGAGGTCAAAGTTCAAAGCAAAATGGAGCTGGTTGGAGCTAAGCCATCAAGTCAAGTGATCCAAGGTGGAATGTAGTACAACAATCAAATTACAGTAATCAGATTAAATTAAAGTGTGACAGATTTACATTCTTTCTCTGACTCTTCTCACCCTTCTCCCTCGAGACCCTGCAGAGGTCAAAGTTCTTAAAAGCCTTCAAGTCAACAAACCAAGAGAAGCACTGGGGGAGATGAAAAAAGGTAAGTCAGAGATGCCCATCAGTTTGACATTTGGTAATCTACACCTGAACTGTAGGTAAAATACAGGTCAACAATGTTAATTAAGGGTTAAGTACATGTTTACTGTAGGTTTATTAAACTTTTTTGCGGGTAATAGAGGTTTATCAAATACTAATTACATGTTAACTATTCGTTAACTAAATGTTTATTAATTTCATGTTTACCAAATGTTTCCTACAGGTTTTTTACATGCTAAATACAGGTTAACTAACCGGTAGCTACAGATTTCACAAGTTAACTACAAATTTATTAATTCTTAACAGGTTAACTAACTGGAAGTTGCAGATTTTTGACAGTTTTAGTACATATTTACTAATACCTACATGTGAACTACACACTAACTACAAATTTATGTATTTCAAATTTACTACACATTAACTGCAGTTTTATTACATGCTAAATACAGGTTAACTAACTGGTAACTATGAATATTACAAGTTAATTACAGATTTTACTGATCAACAACATGGTTTACACATTAACTGCATGTTTATTAATAGATTTCTTACACGCTAACTACACCTGATGATTACACATTTATGACAGGTGTATTGGTTTACATCCTAACAACAGCTGGATGACATATTAACAGTGGTGTCAATGTCATCCGGGGTGTTCAGATTTATACTACTCCTGTCTGTCTCTCTCACTGCTGTTTATCTTTCTGTTCTAACACCTTTTTCTCGTTATATCTCCTCCTCTCTGTGTGTGTTCCATCTCTGACCACTTCGTGTCCTCCAGCGATGTACTCAGTGGAGATTACAGTAGAGCGGGACAGAGTGACGGGGGAAACCAGGGTTCTGTCCACTAACACCAAACTTCCTGTTGACCTCTCTGATCAAGGGGTCAAAGTGTATGAAGATGAGCAGAAAGGTAGATTGGGATTAGATATAACAAAACAAACAAACAAGCTTTATGAGAAAAGATGAAGAGCTTCATATAGGAGCCCAACAGTTGAGAGAATCGTTTCAGATTTAATATTAAAAGTTATGTTCTTTATGACTCAGTGTCCTTCTTCTAAAGTTACTATACTGTAGCAAAAGGCATCATGATGCATGTATGAGAAACCCCTCAGGTTATTTGATCGTCAATGAGGCTGGCAGCTAAGGGTCCATTAGCAGCGAGTGCGTCTGGTTTCCCCCCCTAAACCGTCTCTCTTCCTGTTCCCCAGTGGTCCACGAGATGAACGGGGAAGATGCTCACCTGCTCAGCTCCTATGAGGTTGAGGAGCTCATACACAAAGCTGATGAGGCCTCGATAATGTCACAGTCCGTCACCACGGCGACCTCCCTGCCAACAGGAGAGGCCGTCCAAGAGTTGGGTCCAACACCAGAACCAGGTCCAGGGCCCACAGGAACAAGCCTCGTGTCCATTTCCATGTTGAGTCCCACTCCTGCCCCACCTGTCGCTGCAGAGATCACTGGACTGGAGGCCAAAGTAGGAGGTGAACCGAGCATGGCGGAGGCCAGCGCTGAGAACCCAGTCACCATGGTGTTCATGGGATACCAGGACGTGGAGGATGAGGATGAGACAAGGAAGGTTCTGGGGCTGCAGGGTACTGTTAAGGCGGAGCTGGTGCTCATCGATGACGTTGAGGGAAAGGTAGATGCACTTCCTCCTGCCTCTGCTGCCATGGCCCCCTTTGCTGCCACTCCCACCTCCGCTGCCCCACCCTCTGCTGCCCCACCCACATCTACAAAACCTCCTGAATCGCTGCTGGAGAGCAATGGGGAGTCGGCGGAGGAGGGAAGGGCGGTAGAGGGGAAGAAGAAGAAGCCATGTAAATGCTGCAGCATCATGTGACCTGTCCAAATGTGACAGAGACTCTTTAAACTAACTCCACCCACTCCACCTTTCCCTTTAACATCACATCACTTCCTGTTTCCTTTTCTAAAACTCTTTCTTCTATGCTGTTTCTCCGACATGCCCTCTGTTTTCAGCTGAAATCACCTGAGTACATAAGCATTAGCATGATAGCAATACCATCCACAGGCGTGTTTACCTGTACACTTGTCTGTTTTCTAAAGGAGGAAATAAATTGGAGTTAACATAAAGCTAAGTGTGTGTGTGAATGAGTGAATGAATTGGTGTGTGTCTGTTTTAATCTCACATTCCTACACTAATTACCCCTAGACACTTACAAGCTTTACTTGGAAATATAATATGTGACAGTCTTATTTATTGGGTTATAAAACATTACTACACAGTCTTACAAATGGAGAGGATCATGTGACCCACGATAAAAATTTTAATGTTTGGCTCATGAAAAGCGTGGTTGCTCATTTTGCACACACGTACTGAAATTTTACAAAACAATAACATAACTGTGTCTCCTTCGGTTGTTTTGAAAATGCTGTATATCTTCAAAACAACTAAGAATAAATAGGACTTTGCATCAAAGCTTTAACATCTGTCTCTTTAATAGGCTCATCATGCCAGCACTGCTTCTCCATACCGTCCAACGATGCCATGTACGATTCTTAGGAGCGCTGCATTTTGTAACACAAAAGAGATGTATGATATAAATCTTTCGAAAATGTCAACTTAGAATATTGTCTCACAGTTCCACCAGGTGTTTTCTAATTACTGCTGCCGCTAGTCTGGTGGATTTGAGTTAGGGAGGGAAGTAGGAGGGGAGTTCTGTGTGGGTGCAGCTCGGAGGGGACTGAATCCAACAATGACTTGCATGAATGACTGTGTATGTTTTTTATTTCATTGACACGATTTAAAGCTATAGAAAGAAATTTTGCATACCTCCCTTTAAAGATAAATTCTGTTCTCAGAACCGTGCTCAGTGCTGCTACCAGTGTGCAACTGTGTCATTTCAACGGATGTGAAAAATAATTTGTGGACATCCGCTTCTCCTAGAAAGTTAACACATTACCAGGAACACAGACCTCGCTAAATAAACGGCAAACAACTATGTTGAAGCAGATCTAACATGAATGAGGTTCTCTGCAACTCATGGTTCCATGAAGCTGCAGGGGTCGAGTAAGTGAAAAGATTTTACTCTTCAAATTCTTCCGGTTTCTATGAGAGCAACTTCAAATTCTGCTGCATACAAAGCTTTTACAGGGAAGGCATGTTTCATCCTGGGATTGATCTTTGAAAAACCTTTTACTTTATTAAAAGCTTAGCCAGAACAGAAACAGAAACATCTAAGCTTCTCTCAGGTTTCTGTTTCAGATGTGAAGCATCCTGTTCTACTTCTGCAGAATCCACGGGACACAAAGGACCGTACAGCACAACCGGCTGTCCCCATGGTAACCATCGGGCAGAGACCAAACGCCAGGTCATCCTCGCTTTCATGATGAACGTTTCGCACGGTGATCCAGACACGCTACATCTTCTTCGCTTTGTTCTCGCCTATGGTGAAGTTTAGTTGTCTCTCAGCTGCTTGACTTGCTGGCACCAGCAGGTTGTTGTGTGCATTACAATTAGAGTTCAGATTTACTGCTACTTTAGAATTAGTAACAGTTTTTTAGTTTATGTGTGATCAAGCTGAGGAAACTTTATAATAAAATCCTGAATATCATATGTCTCCCTGACATCCCCTAAGTACCCTGTCTCCATGGAGACGCCAAAGGTGTAACATCAGCTGGTTGTCTGCTGACAATGTGAAGAGGAGAGACAAAGAAACACCAGCTGCATTCTGTAAGGGATAAATTATTTGTTTTTTATGGGGTTCGTCAGGGCTCATTGCTTGGCTCTCTTTATTTTATATATAGATATATATAGATAACCCAATCAGATTATTAAAGATTGAATCGAGCTGTAATTTTACCCTGGGACTGAATGTGCATGAAAAACAGACCTGGATTGAGGGTTGAACAAAATCTTCCAATTTCTTTTCGCATGTAGAATGTTTTGTTGGAAATCCTGTTAAGATGTTTGATTAAAAGAGTTTGGCCTCCTCCCCAGAGAAGCAGATTCTGAACCTTACACATTTGTGCTGATTATTAAACTTTATTCTCACATCTAGTGTAGTTTCTGACTGACTTTCTGCTCTAAGTCTCAGCTACTGCCTGTTGTCAAGATGTTTAGCTGGCTGGGGTCAGTGCTGCCCCCTGCAGGCCTTCAGACGCAAATGTTTTCAGGACCTTTGAATGATGGACCCAAAACAAAGATTGAGTAATAAAACAAACCCAGTTCCCAATCAGGTTGAAAAAAACAACAACCTTTGTGACTGTGTGTGTCCTTTTATTTGTTACATACTAAGGACTATTTTCCTAACACAAATGGGCAAGGTTTAGGGATGAGGTGGAAATTTAGTTAAGTTAGGTTTAGGTGTGTAAAGATGAGGGTTAGGCTTGATTTTAGGCTGTATAAATTAATAGAAGTGGATGGAAGGTCACTGTGAAGACAAAGAGGAACAAAATGTGTGTGTTTACACATGGAGGGTGGGTGTGGCTGACCATTGTGTCTGTGTTTCTGCTGATCAGCTGAATTCCTGTCTAATTCCACCTCAGCAACACAATCACACAGTCAGTCTCCATCAGGCCTCCAGCGGCTCTGAGGTGAGTCGTGCTCCTCTATGAGACATCATGTTGACATCACCTGTCTGTGTTTCTAATGAATGACTTTTGAAGCATTTTTGAAAGAATCACTGGGCTTGGTTCTGGTTCTGATCATCACACAAGAATCTTCAGGATGAAGAGCAGAACAACATCAGGGGAATCAGTGAGGAGCCTCTTAAACCAGATGCAAATTACCAGAATCAAGAACTAGAAAGAACAAAACCCAGCAGACCCAACAGAACCTCCAGGTGTCAGAACCATGACTCAAACAGTGAGAACTTTTTCATTTTAAAAGAAGAGTTGAACTTCAATTCAAATCTAACGGCTTCACTGGAAATATTTACCTTGTTGGTCAAAAGATACCAGAAGTCTTCCAACAACTGCCAATGTCTCCAACATCTTGGATCAGATCAGTCCTGGTCCAATGAGGATAAATAATTCTGTTCACCAATGAGATACAGCACATTAGTAACTCTTTTTTTTATCGGTTTGTCATTAAAATGCTGAAATAATAATAATTTAGACTATTCTGCCTCAGGGCTGATGGAGGGCTGATGCTGATTGCCTCCTGCTGGTTGTGTGTCTGAGTGACATCATCACCCTGACCTGAACCAGAACCAGTAGGAATACTTAAAGTCAAGTTTGAAGCTGCATAATGTTCCGGTACACTCCACCTTGGAAGGTTCTGTGTGACAGTCTGGACCCAGAGAACAAGGTGAGGTTCATACCAACCTGATGCAGTACCACGGTTGGTCCAGCAGGTGGCAGCAGTGTTTCAGTCAAGTTTGTTAGTTTAAGATTGAAACAAAAACACCCTGAAAACAACTGATAAACAAAGAAACGGAGATGCTACATTCCTCTGGCTCTTTAAGAACCTAGACAGTAAAACCCCAACTGTCTCCATGGGGATGATCCAGAGTCCACCTGCTGAGGGAAAGGGGTGGGTGGGGCCTGTCTGTGGGCGGGGCCTCATAGTGACCTTTATCCTATCAGTCGGGTCCTCTTCAGACTGCTGGAGATGCTGGTTAGAGGCTGATCTAAGGTAAGAATCAAACTTTGTTCTTCAGCCAATTTGACTGATTTGAGTTCAAAATGACTAAGGAGATGTAAGGGTCTCCTAGGGGGCGGCTTCTCTGTCCAGAAACAACATATTTCTCACATGCACACACACTTTAGACTTTTGATTCCAGTACTGGTGCGTTTCCATCAGACCTTCAGACTAGTAAAGGCGGTCAAAGCTGTCAGATGTTATCAGGAATCCCCAGCAGCTTCTTTGCAGGAGTGGCAGCTTATCAGTTGGACTCAGACGGACCTGCAGCTCTGAGCCTCTGAACTCTTCCTCCTCAGATTCTGGTTGTCCGGGTTCTTCTCTACCGCCTGATTACTTAATGTTACTGATCCAGATTGATCTTCCTGATATGGAACAATCATTTTCAGAAGCCTGGACCATCTCGGATGATCAACTGGTTCTCAAAAATGCACTTTTAGGTTCTTCATCAGTTGGCTTGTTTTTTTGAACACCACAAAAATGTTCTGTTGCCAGTGCAGGATTTGTTGCAGCATTTAAGTTAAAAAAAGTTCTGAAGCTAACATCACTGATGTTTTTTATAAATATGGACAACACAATGGGAACATAGCAGGCGGAGCCACGTTCTGCTGTAAAACCTCTAGAACAGCCAAAATTTAGTTCTGTGTTTAAATCAGTCCAACACTAGACGTAAATCAGAGTACACCCAAAATGAGATTAGGTTAAAACCAATTTAAGACAATAGAGTTTAACAGCACTCCGGATCAAGTTTATGAAGACAATAGAAACCAGTTTATGAACCATTCAGATAAAACTGTTAATGAGTTTAGAATGATTTTTTAACCTTCCAGAACCAGTTTTTAAAAAGTTTATAGCCTCTTGTCAATGAGTACAAAATGTCTGAATACAAGTATGAAACCATTCTAATCTAAGTAATTTATTTATAAGACATATTCTCTTTGAAAAAAATAAAAGAAATGATATTAGTGTAAACATCACGGACATGATTTATTTTAACTGATTTGTTTTAACTGTGGACTGTCTTTAACAAAACCGGTGTGAAATCCAGGATAAGCTGGTTTACTGGGAAAACTAAACTAAAAAAACAATCTGGATGTGTTTCAGCACAGTTTAATGGTTCCTATAAGAACAGCTTCCATCAGTTTTTGGACTCTGGACTGTCAGGCTGGTTTATGATCTGGAATTTTGAACTTAGTTCATCAGATTTGGATCAAACCAGGAGATGCTGGTATCTCTGGTTTTATGTCAGAGGCTGCAGGTTGGAATGTGATAATTACGGTGTCAGGCAATTGGCGGCGCTCCTTTAAGGGCTGTAAATTAATTGCCAATCTATTAGACATTCCTTCCCCTGAATTCAGTTTCACTTCTTCAATACCATAAAACACTTTTGCCACTCCCAGACTGGCTCAAATTGTTTTTCCATGTGGAGTAAGGGTCCCATAAAACTTTGCAAAGACCCCACCAGATTCCCTTGATGTTGTTGTGATCAATATATTCCTCTGTTGTTTTGTTGGCTCTTTAGTCTTAATAATCCTTGTATCATTAATTTTAGAGACTTTCAACCAAAGACTGTCAGCCTGTTTGGTCTCCACAACGTCCTCAGAGATCCAGAGACTCTCCATCAGAGCCTCCCCCCTCCGGCTCCACAATATCCCTTGCAGACATGGACAGCTCCCCCAGGAGGTGGGTGCTGAAGCCTCTGTCCCCCCTGCTGCAGCCCTCAGATCTCCGAACCATTGTAAGCCCTGTCTCTAGCCCAAATAACCAGGACTTTGGTTCCTTGGTGGTCATACGTGAGAATGACAGAACTCAGAATGGCCTAGTTGAAGTCGGGCATGTCACCGTGTTGCAAGATGGGGACTCTAGCAGTGATGAATGTCAGCAAAGCAACCCCAGCAGTTCCGGCTCTCAGTGTGGCTTTTACTCTTTTGTGGAAGATCCCACAAGTCCAGAAGCCGAGCTGAATGAAGCCTGGATGGTGTCACCGGAGCGTCAGGCTCAACTAGCCATCCTAAAGAAAGAGAAAGGATTCAAGCTACAAACCTACAGCAGCAACAAGAGGCCAGAGAGTCTGTTCTCAGACAGCAATGGAGACTCCCAGTATAGGGTTGATCTCAACAATGGCATCAAAATGATAGATGAAGATGAGGAGAAACAGCTTCGCACAACAATTATTCACAGCCAAGCTCCTAGAAGGAGCCAAACAGAACCACAGAACCAAGGAGAGCCTCTGCAGCCAATCCTTTCCACAGATAGACTGATAGATGGTTTAAGTTTGAGTTTCAGTCCTGTCAACTCCAGACCAGATCCCCATTGCCCTGCTGAGCCAGGGACTGTTATTACGGAGCAGATCAACTTTGGCGCTGCCCGACAAAAGTTTCTGCAGATAGAGCAGGAGCGACTGACAAAGATGCTCACCCCTGTCCGGTCTCCCAGAAGAAAAATGAACTTAACTCCAGAACCAGATATTAATCTTTATGTGTCAAGAAAGGCAAAGATATTTGGTTACATCGAGCCAAGCAATGACATGATTGAATTTAAATCAACAGAAAAAGATGAGACAGATTTTCAGAGGAGGGTAACAGTGTTCCAGTCCGAAGGGAGTCTGAGCAGGGAGAGTAGTGTTTATGAAGACATGGATTCTGGCCATGGAGAGCTCTCATTAGAAGTAGCTGGAGGTTACACTAGTGATGAAAGCCTGCTTGATGATCCTCAAAAAAATCACTGGAGCAAGTCCAAGGTGTTCCCTGAAACACCCATTGAAAGGGAAATCAGATTAATTCAAGAACGTGAGGAAGAACTACGGCAGTCTAGAGGCCTGAAGCACAGTGATGGTCAAGAGGAGATGATCAGAATCAAAACAAGACTTTCACATCTATCCCTGACACCTGAAAGAACCTTTGAGAAGACTCCATTGAGCTTCATCCTCCACAGCAAGACCAAAAGGGAAAAGCAAGGCGAGGAAGACTCCCAGCAACCAGCGGCAACCCAGGAACCATACAACAAAGATTCTCCAACAGAGCTTGGGTACAAGAGAAGAGAGGCCAACCCACAAGATAAAAAGAGAAAAGGTGATAGGCCAGAGTATGATTCTGGAACAGATGAAGTTTTTCTGTCTCCATGCTGTCCTCACCGACATCCTGATGAGTCCTGCTTCTCCCAAACAAACCTGCCCATATCCTCCCTCTCCTCATTCGCATTAAGAGACTCTGTGGTCAGAGAACAAACACCTTCCTCTTCCTCCTCTCCTGCTTCTCTAATACCAACAACACTGAGTGAAACAGAGCTCCCTCAGAGCTGGAGAAAGAACCTGGAGTCTACAGGCCTACAGTCGAGAGGGCAAGGAGCATCAGACTTTATAGAGAAAGAGATTGAGGAGGCTTTGAAACGGGAAATGGAGCTAAAAGAGATGAGACAGTCCATGAAGGAAACAAGCCAACCCATCTACTCTCCAGTTCCCCTGATGGAACAGGCATCTAAGATGGCCACCATGCAATTCTACCCTCCAGTAAAAACAGGTACCTTGTTCCTATCCTCTGTTTTACCGCTCCTGCTCTTTGGGTTTTTTCTTTAGTTTGAGCTGTAATAAAGTTCTGACAACTGGAAAACTACATTCTAATAATTGGGGAAATTTTGACCCAGCATCATGTTGGTTCTATTATCAGTAAGCTAAATTGAACCAGCTGGTCAAGATGTTGTTTACTAAAGGTCCAAGCTGGAAGTCTCAGGTTTGATTCTCCGTACCGACCTCCTGTATAGCCACATAGAGCAGACAAGCTGATAGCAGTGGATGCTCTTAAGCATTGATGTCACCATCCTGTTCTTCTTTAAGAAATAGTAATAGAACTGGATGTGTCATTTCTAAAAATTCTGAAGTGTTTATGAGAGCGGTCAACTCCAGATCTTGAGTTTCCTCAGCTTTATGGTGTTACAAGGTAATGATATTGGGTTGGTATTTACTAGGTGGTGCAAACTGTTCAAATCAAATCAGTTTTTATTTGCCAGGTACATACAGGACATACTAGGAATTTGTTTTGGTGTAATTACACTGAGGCAGCCATTTGCAGTGTCAGACTGGTGTAATCACACCGAGGCAGCCATTTGCGGCGCCAGGTAGGCAGTAGCGCAACGGGTCTTGCCTAAGGACCCACACTGGATGCTGTGTTGTATTTTTGCCATGGGCTCGATTTGAAGGTCAGGGGTTGAGCTATCCAGCCGTTTGGAGGTCTAAAAGAATCAGAGTTCTGTAGTGATGAACTAAAACTTGGATCTGCTCCAGTTCAAACCGGCTGCCGACAGTAACCTAACATTAGTAACCTAATGAGGTCAGAGTACGGAAGTCTGAGTAAATTAGTAACAAGTTCTGATTCAGAGTCCATTCTCTGTCAGATGGTCTCCCCAGGAACACCACACTGATACTTTAAGGAGAACAGGGTTGTCCTCCTCAGTATGCCCTATGGGTGGCAGTTTTACATGTCAGGAATATGGAGATGCGTCCAGGTTCAGTTCAGAGCAGCAGCAGATTCTAAAGTGGCATTAGAACCCACCTTGACCTACAATGTGAAGATACGGGTTGCTTAGAACCTTAGATGATCAAAGAGCTCATATATGTTTCTGGAAGTTCTAATTTATATGTTCTTCTTCCTTGCTTTGACTCAGAAACATTCCCTCAGTCCTCGTCCTCCGATCGTCTCAGCACCAGGCCAACATCTGCCACCTTTATTACCCCTAAACCCTGGACCTCCTCTGCTGTTGCAGACTCCTCCTGCTTTCCAGTCCCAGCATGGACTGTACCTCTTGCTCCTCGAGGTTTGACTGAAACTCTACTGCAGGACTTTGAGGAACGTCGAGCCAAATTGAAGCTGGAAGACAGCGCTGTGAGTTTCCTGCTCTTATTTTGATCGTTTTCAGCCTTTAAGGTTGGACCAGAACCTCTTTTGTGAACAACTGCGTCTCTTTCAGTACGCAGGCATCCAGATGGTTGATGACATCAACAATGAGGTAAACACTGTGGAAGATTAAATGGTGTATGATGGGAAGCAGTAACAGAACCACCTTCAGCTAAAACCTTTAATTCTATAATTTTGAGGGACTAATTTGAGGGGGCACATGGAAGTGTCTACAGCGAAAGTCAGAACCTTTGAAGAACCTAAGACCAAAACTAATTTGGCTTGGCATCCAAACCAACAGAAATTTGTTTAAAATGCATCACAGGAAGAATGAGACTCACTCTGACTGCATCACCACCATCTGACTGAGATACAACCTGGTGTCTATTTCAATTAGACTATGCAGCCATTTAACCGGAATATCATGAATAAGACGAGAAAAAAAAATACGGTGGCGAAGTAAAGCACATCCAGTTTTGGGACAGAATTTAATGTAGGTAAACAATAAAGGAATCTAATACAGAGCCAACTTTACCTATGGTAGGAGCTCAGATTAAAAATTAAAAAAGTTAAAAGGTGATTTTGTTTGAGCTTGTTTACGCTGCAGGAAAAGTTTATATTAGCTCGCTGACTGGTATACCTTCACGTGATTATTTGATTACTTAATAAATTGGACCTTCTAGTCTGAGCTAGTGTATGAGGCAACAAAATGAAAGTCCAATTGAAAGGTGGAAGATACCAGTGTTTTACCCATTGGCTGCAGTAAACAGGATACGTGGAGGCCGTGATGGGTTAAAGTAAAGAAAAGGCTGTTTCTGGAAACATTCTGGAACATTTAGGAAATGTCATGATTCTGTAGGACCTCTGAATGGTTAGACTGAAACTTTAGCTCCAGTTGTTCCCTTGGCTGGTGTGAAGATGAAAGGAAGTTTATATCCAAAGGGTTCCAAATATTTCACTAGATCAGAACTGCCGTCACGATCAAAGCTGAACATTCTGGGGAACATCTGGAAAAGGGATTAAAACACTTACCGGGTCAGGTAAAGTCAAAGTTTCTGTGTCCCATTTAAAGATTGTTCTGATGAAAATCTTAACTGACCAGAGCCCATATCAAAACATTTTGCAGGAACCCTTGTACCAGCAACTTGGCTATGGATAGGCTGATCAATAAAAGAGGAGACTGTCTCAGTTGGTTCATAACTGGAGGTCGTAGGTTAGAGAAATTAGGTCTGCGTATTAGCTGGTCAGTCAGGATGATCCTCAACTAGTAAACAGTAATGTAACTAACAGTAACTAACAGTAATGTTAGTTAGAGTAATAATCTGTTTTATGACTTTTGATGATTAGTAGGGTATCATTCAATATTGAACATGGATCAGCATCAGAGAATCATTAATTCATCACAAGATATTCTAAAAGCAAGACAGTCAGATTTCCTCAACACAGTTGTATGTACCAGAACTAACGGTCAGATGTCACATTATTCCCAATCCAACAGCATGTTTAGGTTTCTCCAGCGCCGTGGGATAAGCTTTGAGAGATGATGGTATAGCACGAAGGAAAATGATTGCCGCTTGCTTGAAATATATGACCCTGATGTTCCTGAAAGCCGTTAAAGTAGTCTGTATCAACAAATAAGCTGGATTTCTGAAGGTCTTTTATACATTTTTCTTAGGAGAAAATCTCAAAGAAGATGTTTTTTTTAAATCTAGATTCTACGTCTGTCTACTCTATCAACATCCTCCCTGTGTTAAAGATATAGGAGAGGATCTTTAGCTCATTATCATTTTCGCGCGTTGTACGGGTCGGGTGGGTGGGTGGGGACATTAGTGATATACGTCATAGCGTAAATTTTATTTCCGCAGTTATTTTTCACCACCGGTCGTTTTTGTTTTTCTGTCATTTTCTATGGGATTTTCCATTGAAAGTTTTCTATTGAAAAGATCCTCTCCTATACCTTTTAATGTCGCCATGTAACCTTAGACTCCTTGTATTCTTGCTTCTTAGTCTTAATGTCCCCTGTTTCAGGTGGTGGAGTCCACTCGAGTCGCTCGTCATAAGAACCAGCGAGCTCTGCTGTGGGAGGCAGGACAGTTCGCCAACCAGGACAACCTTTAAGACAACTGGGAGCAGATGCGAGATCAGATTTTGGTTCCAGAACCAAGTGTGGACAAGTCCTGAGCAGGGTCACGGATCAGGAGAGACTCCTGGACAAAACATCATCATCTGAAAGACCTTTAGAGATGAGGTTTCTTCACCTCAACTATTCAGCTGCTGAGTAGATGTCCAGTAGAGACGACTGGTTTCAGTAGAACCTCAGAATTAAACTGCCGTTTAATAGACTTTTAATTTAACACAAGTAGGAAGTCACTAACCATTCATGATTATAATTGATATAAACAGAATCATAATATCAGTTCATGCTGTCAGAGTTATGATGTTTGTAAGGATGGGTTCTGGACCTTAGAGCAGGTCCACTCTGTAGACCAATGCTCCTACTTCTGCTGAGATCTGCTGTGGACATGAGTGGACAAAACCCACTTATTGTGGACTCACGTGCCAGAACCCCATATTTATCCTAGAGACCAGAAGTGACCGTATTTAGAAATGGTTTGGGGAATTTAACACCAATGAAAGCGCTTTTAGCTGAGTAAGATTTACCTTAACAACCAGCATTGTTTGCTCTGACCAGTGAAGAATCTGTGGAAAACATGTTTACTGACAGGCTGCCTGTGAATGCTTCCACACTAATGTTAAAGAACTTATTTTTAAACTCAGTGACTTTACTTTTCTTCTTTAAATAAAGAATAAAACATTTAAATTGTTGACTGATTGTGTTCAGATGTTTTTTCCCCCTACTATAACCATAAACCACTATTTTCATGAACCACACGCCTGCCCTTCAGTTTAACATTAACGATTCTTTTAAACCGCTTTTTACCCTGAACTTTATCCTGTCAGTGAAAGCTGTTTTTTTTTTTCACAACAGGGCTTGCTTATAATGCTCTACACAAACTGCAATAGCTATGTATTTAGTTTAATTTCAAATTGTATTTATCATATGGGTCAATAAAAACAATAAAATTGTGGAATGGTCATATAAGCCTACAGACGGGATGCGCATTTCACGCTGTTTGCTGCAGGCAAGTGTAACATCTAACCTTGCTAGATTGCAATGTGGCTTCATGCAGTGGAAGGGAGGACAGTCATGATTTGCTCCATTATTCTTGGTTTCTTGTTGTTCTTTGGCTAATGTTTATAGTTAAGTTTGGTTAACTTGTATTTAATTACACTAACTGTAATTTTGATGGTGCAGAAACCTTTGGTTTTTTTATGCCTAAGTAGGCTACACCGTTTTTTCCCTATTTGTTAGATTTTGCTTTATTTATTTCATTACTACATTACAATCTGCACTAAAATGCAGTTAATCCACACACCTCTCGTGGTAAATAACTATATAGGTATTTAATATTTATATTTTGATGGTACTTGCTTTTTTGCAGTTTTTTGGTGAGTTTCACCAATATATGCTGAATTTCATTAAATTAATATAAAACCACATTTACGTTAGGAGTTGTCTTATGAATAGTTTTTTTTAAATGAATCATTTAAACGGCTCTTCGAAAAGGAACGGATCTGGAAGATTCGGTTCCCGTCGAACAGTTCCGTTACTACTCTATATGGCGGTCAGCAAAACCAAAATAAAGATTAATTGTACACTTTTTAAACACCTTTCAGCTTAGATTATTTACAGAAGTTTATCTAATGGCGTGTGTGGGTTATTCGTGATAATAATGGGGTAATGGGAATTTTAAACAGTTTTATTTGAAAGGACACCTCCGGGTTTACCTGTCAGAACGCGATGAGGGCAAAAAATCTCCTCCCTGCTGCGTAGGCGTCCCGCAGCGCCTTTGCGGTAAACAGTACGCAGGTTTAACGGATATTTGGACATATTATCCATGTGTATATTTAAAAAACAGTAACAGGGAAGCAACACTCAGGTCTAATATTTTTCCTCAAGCTTGTTCATGAAATGGCGAAAAAGCCCAAATTTACATACAGGCACATCTTTGGACAGCTATAGTCTGACCGGAGGTGGGACTGAGCATAGACATGCATAATAAAGCTAGATGTCTTACCCGCGCTGCCAACCAATGGAAGAGAACGTCCGTACTGGCGGCCATCTTGCCACAGGGAGTTCGCTCACTCATACAGTGTACTGTAATACTGCATGTTTTTTAAATCACCCAAACTTGCTCAATTTTCAACCAATTTTCGAACAGTTTGGTTTGTTATAAACATCAGAGGTTTAGTAACGACACTGCATAATTATTAATAATCATAACCATAGGATTTTTTTATTAAAATGCAAACACACACAAGGAATTAATGTTAAATCCAATGGGCTGCAAAAACTCTGTTAAGAATAGAAAAATAAGATGTATGATAAATATATGTATTATAAATTATACAAAATGTAAAATGTAGCCTATTATAATACTTATCCCTTATACATAATTTGAAGCACAACAATAAAAAACAAATAGAAAGTGGAAGCACACAACAACAACAACAACAACAGGTGTGTTGTGTGGTGATACGTGATAATAAAACACAGAACAGCAAAGGTAATGTTTTTTAATTATTTTAATGATTCCAATAAAGAAAATAACAGCAATAATAGTAAAAACATCTATACATCTATCTATGTTGATGATATGTGGTATCTTATTAAAACACTGAACAACCATGGTAACATTTTAAATAATTCCAATAAAAAAGAAAATAACATTAATGGTACATCTATCTATCATTAATGGTACATCTATCTATCTATCTATCTATCTATCTAGTTAATTATCTGTCAATCTATAAATCTATTGTTATCAATTGTTACATACAAGCAATTGCTACAACCATGGGAGAACGAGTGAGAGTTAGTGAGTGATAGATTTAGTGAGTGAGCAAGAGGGCACACAGCAGGCCTACCAGGGTCCGACACATACAGCTAATGCCCTTGAAAAAGACAGTTTTATTTAGTTTCTGCCACATGCTGTTGCTCTGTAAGCTCATTGTTTTCATTCTCACAATACGATGGAGCCTTAGGTTGAAAAACAAGGACACAACCAATGTGAGCAGTGTATGGTGTAGGCTGTCTATCTCAAGGCACTTTACATGTAGAGCTGGGCTAAGCCAGACTCTTCCAGTCAACCTTTACCTGCCATGTAGACGAGAGCATCTCATGAACTCAATGCAGACAGTAGGACAGAGCATCTGAACTTGATGCAGAAGATAATTGATGAACAAGAGAACAGAACATCTCATAAACTTATATTATGGACTTGAGGGATGCCCTGAAACTGGTAGTTTTACATCAGATAATTTGTAAATTGGCAACTTTTTACTCTTTTGTATCCAGATATAAGAATCATTGCAGGATTTAAAGCCCAGAAATAATAATCAAACAGTAATCAAATAGTTAATAAAACTAAATGTTAAATCATAAACCCTGACATTAAAGAAATTACTCCAACAATATCCCAGAGCTCTTGTTCTTAAGCAGCAGCGATTCCTGCATCCATGTGCTGCTGCTCTAAAGTCAACAAGGTCCTGTAAAAATCATAATGCAACATGTAACAAAGCAATCCTATAAGAAATCATTGCGATTTATGTTGTACTGTAGATATACTGATCAGGAAGAGCGATCATGCCTCTCCAACTGATGTGAAGTTGCTGGTTAAAGTCCCTGCACTGGCGCTGCCCACTGCTCCCTCAGGGAATGGGTCAAACGCGGAGGACACGTTTCTCATCCTTCGGGATGTGACCGTGGGACTCTAAAAAATAATATTGGGTCGGATTTAAAGTTTAAATCTGGTTTACACCTCCCGATTAGGCAAGTATACATTTAAAGTAAAAATAAAAATTAATGACAGAAGCTCAGATAGTAACTTGGTCAGCAACGAGAAATTACAACTAGGGTTTTGGTAAACACTCCCCAGCCAAACATTACTAAGATTAAAATGTAGACAAAAGACAAGTTTATCCCAAAATCACTGTTGGTTTCAGTAAAACCCGGCTGGTCTCAGCCTTGATAACTTGCTGAAGTAACTTAGGCTAGCTAGCCTTGCACAATTACGCTTTATAAAGCTGCACTTTAAACAGTCAACCATCCAAACTCATAACCACGTTAAGAAAGTTTGTAAGAAACCAAACTGTGTGTGAATCCGTGCCCCTTTCTGCGAGATTTGAGTATTTGAGTTCGCTCAGATCACTCACCTCCACCGCCAACCTGTGGTAAGATGGCCCCCGAAGATGACGTCGGAGTCTGCGCCGTGAGTCGTCTAGTTTTATTGTGTCTACGGGACTGAGGTTGCGTGTTTTCAAACACCATCTTTAACCCCGCATAATGCACGTAGTTATATTTTTCTAAATCAGTCCCGGTTCACATTAAAGTTTTCTTTTACGGTAAAGTATTTAAATATATTACGTTTCTTTATTTCCCGGCCCTGAATAAGCCAGGTAAGCTAACAGCAGCTTCACAGGGGGGCTGTTAGCACTTGCAGCTACTGAACCTGCAGTTTAATGTTAGTTTTGGACGTGTTTTTAAATGAACAACAATATAACTTTAAATCGATTCATTAAAATACAAAATAAGACACAAAGTGTAGCTTAAGCAGGGATTTATTTCAAGGGAATTTTGCGTTGGGCAGAACCAACCCTACTTAAGAGAGTAATGTATTGTTAAATCTGATAATTTCATATACTTATTATTTTCGTTCCGATTTTACACCAGAAGAAAATGTGTGACCCATGAGGATGGTGATCAGAATCAATAAACCAAGTTGTTCTTCAGTCTCACCTGCTGCGTGTGTTTCCTCAGGTGTGGTGCCCACCTGACCTGGTTCCTCTTCTTAGGTTAGAAACCATGGAGCTGGCATATGTGTGCGAGTGGGAGAAACGTCCTAAGAGCACCCACTGCCCATCTATCCCACTGGTCTGCTCCTGGTCCTGCAGGAACCTGGTCGCCTTCAGCACAGACCTGAAGAGCGAAGATGAGGACAGCAAAGGTTTGTTTTTTTTAAACTTTTTTTTGCAAAACAAATACTGATATTAACAACAACAAAAAACCAAAAAAGAACAGAACTATCAGAAACACTTTACAATTCAAATTAGAAAAAATAATCCAGGAGGAAGTCCCTGAAATCATAAATAGAAATAGGCATTAAAATACTAAAAAGAATAGAAATATGCGCATGTACAAATATTTTGGCAATCAAATAAAGAGTAAAATAAAATAAACAACAAATATATTAATAAAACTAATTGACCCAGTCAAGACAAGAAAAAGCTCCACCCTGTTTCTTGTAATTATTCGAGTGTTAGTCATCCAGAGATTGAATAGAGTTAACATGACAGCAAAGGTTGAGACCGTCCACAGAGATCCACAGACCTCCAAGAGACACCCACATCCGTTCAGGCTTCACTTTAATCCATACTATTTTGTCTTTTATTTTAATAGATGTGAGTCACATGATCCACATCATTGACACTGAACACCCCTGGGACGTGTTCTCCATTAATTCTGGTCACAGTGAGGTGATTTCCTGTCTGGAGTGGGACCAATCAGGTGAGTTTTACAAACTTGGCGTGCTGCAGGTGGTCACGTTCTCTATTCCCAAGGTTCTGGACGTTCCTCTGTACAACTTGCCGCTGTTCTTGCTGGGTTCTTAAGGTTCACGGCTGCTCTCGGCTGATGGCGACGGTCACATTAAGTGCTGGTCCATGTCGGACCACCTGGTCAACAGCTGGGAGAGCGTCCTCTCCAGCTCTGTGGACGGAGATCCCATTGTGGCTCTGAGCTGGCTGCACAACGGCGTCAAACTGGCTCTGCACGTGGAGATGGTGAGGTCACTTCCTGTCAGCTGCTGCCCAATGGCAGAGCGGCTACATACCTAACCTTGTCTTATTTCAGTCCGGCTCCACCAACTTCGGAGAAAAGTTTTCGCGGGTCAAGTTCTCTCCGTCCTTGACTCTGTTTGGCGGGAAGCCAATGGAGGGCTGGCTTGCAGTGACTGTGAGTGGTTTGGTTACGGTGTCGCTGCTGAAGCCAGGCGGCGCTCTGCTGACGGCCAGCGAGAGCCTGTGCCGCCTGAGGGGACGAGTTGCGTTGGCAGACATCGCCTTCACTGGAGGAGGGAACATTGTGGTGGCGGCCACTGACGGCAGCAGCTCCTCTCCAGTTCAGTTCTACAAGGTAAGAGCGCTGCTCATGGTTGCTGCACTATCCTCTCTCAGGCAAGGTAAACATTTTGCTGTGTTTTCAGGTGGTGGTGAGTGTTGTGAGCGAAAAGTGTCGCATCGACACCGAACTGCTGCCGTCTCTGTTTCTGCGTTGCACCACCGACCCCATGAGGAGGGACAAATACCCGGCTGTCACCCACCTCAAGTTCCTGACCCGGGAGAACTCCGAGCAGGTGCCTGGTCCCGCTGCTTTGCTCCGGTTCCACCGGAGTGAGCAGCGCTTTGACGGTGTCATTGTGTTCCAGGTGTTGCTGTGTGCGTCCAATCAGTGCGGCAGCATCGTGGAGTGCTGGTCCCTTAGGAAGGAGGGACTTCCTGTTAACAACATCTTCCAGCACCGATCTCCAGTTGGTAAGAGGCTCGCACTGGTCCTACTGGTCAGGAAGCAGAGCCCTTTCCTGATCTTTGACTTTTTGTGTGCAGTCGGCGAGAAGCAGCCCACCATACTGAAGTGGAGGATCCTGACGACCACTGGCGACTTGGAGCGGGTCTCCGCCGTGGCTCTGCCTAAACTGCCTATCTCCATCTCTAACACAGACCTGAAGGTGGCCTCAGACACAAAGTTCTGCCCGGGCCTTGGTGAGCAGAACCGACTGAAGTGGTCTTTAACATCGGCTGTTCAGCCTTCAGTGACTCACCTGTCCTGTTCTTGTTCCAGGTCTGGCTCTGGCCTTTAATGATGGTAGCATCCAGATCCTCCACCGCCTCTCCCTCCACCCCATGGGGGTCTTCTACGGCTCCTCCTCTTCCGCACAGCGACCCGGAGACGAGGCCGCCATCAAACGCCAGCGAACTGGAGGCCCCGCCCTTCACTTCAAGGCCCTACAGTTTTCTTGGACCTCATTGGCTCTGGCTGGAGTCGACAGCCACGGCAAGGTGAGGCAGGGCGTCTATCTGAAGCTAAAGGGACTCAAGGCTAATCTATATTAGAAAATATTGCAATAATGATATCGGGTGTAATTATACGCCTGTTTTCTTCTCCCACTTTATGTGACCTGTGAGATTTTTTGCAAACACCTAAAATATATTAACAAACAATTATTAATCAAGTCTGTTGTGATGTTAGTTTTGCATACACTGAAGATGTATTTGCAATATATCATGCAGCCCTGAAAGGACCTGTTCTCTGATTGGTTAGCTCTTGTCAACTCAGTTCTGCAGAGCAGATCTTCTGTTGCATCCACATTTTAATCCTGTCCGATTTATTAAACAAAACATTAACAGTCAACAGTTTTACTTTTTTTATTTTTTATTCAGAGGAACGTTTACCTTTACATCTGTTGAAAATCTTTACCCTGAACCTGTTTTATATCTTCCTGCTTAAACATCTGGCGAGTCGTTCTTTTAATCGCCTGATTGCCGTTTGCTCCTCAGCTCCACATGCTGCGGGTTTCGCCCTCGATGGGCCAAGTGCTGGACATGAACACCACGCTACGCCACCTGCTGTTTCTGCTGGAGTACTGCATGGTGACGGGCTACGACTGGTGGGACGTTCTTCTGCATGTGCAGCCCACCATGGTGCACAACCTGGTGGAGAAGCTGCATGAAGAGTACATGAGACAGAACCAGGCTCTGCAGCAGGTCGGAGGCCTTCTGCCGTTCAAACTTCATTTATCGGTCTCTGATTGGAGTAATATTTGTTTTTATTGATCGGTAACTTGTGCAGGTTCTGGCGACGCGTATTGTCGCTGTCAAGGCCTCTCTCTGCAAACTCTCCACGGCGACGGCCGCGCGGGCATGTGACTTTCACGCCAAACTGCTCCTGATCGCCATTAGCTCCACATTAAAGTCTCTGCTCAGACCGCACGTCCTCAACACGCCCGACAAGAGTCCGGGTGATAGACTGATGGAGATCTGCGCCAAGAACACAGACACAGGTGAGAGCAGCGCACACCGGGAGGACGGCCATCAGGTGAAAGGGGCGTGGCTGATCTGAGCATCGCTTCCCCTCAGACATCGATAAGGTGATGATCAACCTGAAGACGGAGGAGTTTGTGCTGGACGGTCCACCTCTTCAGTCACTGCAGCAGCTGATCCAGTGGGTGGGAGACTTTGTCTTGTACCTGCTGGCAAACCTGCCCAACCAGGTGAGCCAGGTGGGTAACAACACGCACAGCTCCAGGTCCATCAGGTGTAGCAAGGTGAATCCGAGTAAACGGAGGAAAACCATCTCAGATGAACTGTGAGAGAGTAAAAACATTACAAACCTTACAACCTGCAGAAAAATGCATCAGAGTCCCACCTGAGTGGATGTTCACATTTATTTAACATTCCAGTATAACTATAACCCAGCAGTCTAGTTTTAGATTCTTCCTCAACTCCCAGGCTTAGCTGTTGACCACCCACCTTTGTTTTGCACCATGTTCTCCTGTAGGGCTCCATTGTTCGGCCCGGTTTCGGCTTCATGAGAGACGGGGCGTCTTTGGGAATGCTGAGGGAGATGCTGGTGATGATCCGGATCTGGGGTCTGCTGAAACCCGGCTGCCTGCCCACCTTCACCGCCATGTCGGACAACCAGGACAGCATGCAGCTGCTGTTCAGACTGCTCACCAAACTGTGGCTCTGCTGTAAGAGACAAAATCCTGGTGTTGCACACTTGTATCGTGATACCATGACACACAACTGGAACATGACACCGTATCGCATATTTCGAACTTCACACAGTAACACGGTGTAGTAAAATACACACAGCTGTAACTTGATGCTGTGAACCGATACTGTAACACAAAACTGTGTCATGTTACTGTAACACACAGCTGTAATTTAATACTGGGTAACTTTATATGTAACACACAGCTGTAACAGGAGAGGTAACAGAAAAGGGGAACTCAAGGTAAAACCTGAGCTTCCAGGGTTTAACATGCAGATTAGAGCAGATTAGTTTAGTTATTTTCTTTTTAATAAGTCAGTGGGTTTGTTTGCATGTACGAAAACTCCTCGATCAGATTAAAGCAACACAGAAGTTTCAGTTTTGGTTGTTTTTTGGCGCCACTGTGGACAAAAGTGTTAGTGTTTTTGCCTGAAGGAAGACTGCATTTCCCAGGAGGACTTGCACATGGTGTCGTCAAATCCTGATCTCCCGGTTTCCTGCAGTTGGATTGAAGTACATTTCTGTTTCCAGTGGTTGTGTGAATGATGAGTAGAGATGAGGTAATGAATCTAAATGTGGCGAAACAATGTCATGTGATGATGTTAAAAAAATAGGAAACGGGGGAAGTGACGTATGCCGTAAAGCAGCACATTTGTAG
This sequence comes from Orestias chungarensis, assembly GCA_032876305.1. Classification (NCBI taxonomy): domain Eukaryota; kingdom Metazoa; phylum Chordata; class Actinopteri; order Cyprinodontiformes; family Cyprinodontidae; genus Orestias; species Orestias chungarensis. The sequence continues at coordinate 422,587 of JAVLVB010000524.1, forward strand.
TTGTTTTGGGTGGCAGGGTTCCTGCCAGTTGCTTAGTGCCCTTTAAAGCATTAGGGACGCCTCCAGGTCATGACAGAGGTGTCATTCAACAGCCTGTAAGTCGACAAAGTTATGAAAATATTTTATGAGGGTTGAAAAGTTACTTAGTGTTGTTTTAAAATGTATTTGGATTGAATAATCAGAAAGTGTCCTTTACATGGATCATGAGGGTGTTTAAATAGACTTTGGTTTATTTAGAAGAAAAGCACTAACATGTACAGAGATCTAATGTTTGCTTAAAATAACCACAGAAGAAGATGCAGTACTTCCGTCTGTGCTGAACTTAAAGACAAATGTCTGTCTTATGAGCGTTCACAACAGTTGAGCTGTTACTGCACCCCAGATAACAGGAAGCCAGGTCAGATCAAGTGTTAATATAAACGCCATTCAGACATAAACCATCACGCTCATCGGGATTAAAATGTCATTATTCCAAACCTTTTTATTATGATCATCTGTTTATTCTGATTTGTTATCACCATATGAACACGTCTACTTCCGTGAGTTTATAAATATCCTCACATTTTTCGGCATTTTAAAGGTATTACCTGTGGTTAATCCCCGCCTCCTGTCCCCTGTCTCTCAGCACGGGATGATGGCCCCCCACAGGAACCAGATGAGAGCCTCATAGACGAGTGCTGCCTGCTGCCCAGTCAGCTGCTGGTTCCCAGCATGGACTGGCTCCCAGTAAATGACGGCATCATCGTCAAGCTGCAGGGAAAGCTCCCACTGCGGCTGCAGTTTGGGAAAGTCTCGTCGGTACAGGGAGCGGGGGGCACCGCCCCCCTGGATGTGTTCACCAGGTAACACCTCACCTTGTCAGTCAGGCAGAGCTGGGGTCAAACTCCAGGGGTCAAACTGATATTTGTTTATGTCCAGGAGTCCTGGAGCCCAGAAGATGGATAACCTACGCTGCATTCACATGGGCGTCAGTCCCACTGAGGAGAGCAAAGCGTGCACCAGGTGAGTCCACATGAAAGATGTTTATCGTTAATTTGTTGAACCAGTCGGGTGTAACCTGAGAAACTCCGCCCCTTTCAGGTGTGGCTGCGTGACGATGCTTCGCTCTCCCAACAAGACCAACGCCATGAAGCAGTGGGAGCAGCGCTGGATCAAGAACTGTCTGTGTGGAGGTCTGTGGAGGAGGATCCCGTCCACCTTCTCCTGATCAGGCCTGTCCAGGTGTGATCAGGCCAAGGGTCTGAATGAAGAAGGCTTGGCGTCCCAAACCTCCGGGAGTTTCCCAGACAAAATTCTTCTAAGCACTGTTTTGTCAACGTTTGGCAGGTAAACAAAAAGCTAGACAATTGCCGTCAGAACCTGCTCCAAGGAATACCCACACGGAGGAAACAGTTGGACCATTTGAGGACTAGAGAAGTTTTTCTGTGTGCAAATGATGGCTAAAAGACTCAAAACAAACTTCCCAACCTGGGGGGAAAAAGAGGGAGTGTTGCAACAAAAGAAAAAACTGTCAATAAAACCGTTTTATAGCTGATGTGTTTTTTCTTTAGCAATACTTACACTCACACTTTGGGAAATGTAAGTGTGTTTTTAAAGTCTTTGCTAAGACACAAACACAGGAAAAAAGCCTCAGCGTGAAATGATTTCCTCTTATGATTCAAAAATGATTAAAGCATTACTGACGTTTATTTCGCCTTATCTATCCAACTTCTCCATTCTGACTAAGGACATGCAGCTTGATGCTGCACCACCATGTCTCATTGTTGTGATGCCGTTTTCAATGCTACTGTGTAGCATTAGCTCTCCATCACACGCACATGGTTGGAACAAACCCCCAAAATGTAAGTTTCTCTTTCATTTCAATTTGTATGTCCTACACAACTTTGCTGAATTCTCTATTTGAAACCTCTTGTTTCTAATTAACTTACTCTGCTCACACCCTCCTTGGCATACTGCTGTGTCCTCCTTACAGTCCCTGACAGAAGTTCTGTCGCTTATCCATGTTGTGGAAACAAAAGCTTATAACCTGACTTTAAATTCATCCATTAGTTTTAGAAATGACTCCTAGGAAAGCTGAAACCCTCCCAAATGATGTGTAATTTACGAAAATAAATTTGCTTCACTGCAGAAATATTGATCATTTAATGAACACAGGTCAGATTTTGGCAAGACAAAAGTTTTGTCGCCCACGGAAAGTAATGTGAAAATCAAACAAATAATTTACTTCAAATACAAAGATACGTTTCATAATATTTGTGAATGAAGTTGTGTTGCAATTAGAGCCATATTTAATATTTTGTGTGACTTCCATGAGCTTTAAGGACTGCATCCCTGCGGTTTGACTATGATTCATACAATTTATTGATGAAGTCATCAGGAATAGCAAAGAATGTAGTCTTACATGCCTCCCAGAGTTCATCAAGATTCTTTGGTTTTGTCTTCCAAGCTTCCTCTTTCATCCTACCCCGAACATGCTCAATGATGTTCATGTCTGGTGACTGGGCTGGCCAGTCCTGGAGCACCTTGATCTTCTTCGCCTTGAGTAACTTTGATGTAGAGATGGATGTATGAGATGGAGCACCATCCTGCTGCAAAATTTGACCCCTTTTATGATTGGGAATGAAAGAGGTAGCTAATACTTGATATTTTAGGCTATTGATATTGCCTGCCATGATTTTTCACCAACAAAACTAACAGTTTTCTGGGTGAATCTTGGATCCATACGGGCTCCAGTAGGTCTCCTGCAGTATTTGCGGTGTCTGTGGTGTAATTCAACTGAAGATTCATCTGAGAAATCCACCTTCTGCCACTTTTCCAGCGTCCATCCGTTTAGGAGACTGTGGGCCTTGGAAAATGCCACACGGTTTTTTAATTGCCTTTTGTTTAGTGCTGGCTTCTGGGCACTGATTTGACCATGGAGGCCATTTCGAGACAGAATCCTACAAACTGTTCTAGTTGACACAGGGACTTGAGGTGACCAGGCCTGGTGGAGCTCTGCTGCAGTGGAAGAGGGGCTGGCTTTGGATTTTCTAACCAACAAACGTTCCTCCTCAACAGTTGTCTTGCGGGGTCTGCCGGACCTGGGCGTGTCAAAAACATCTCCAGTCTCTTCAGATCTTTTTTTAATTCTTTGTATTTGACGCTGAGACACATTAAAGGTGCCAGCCACCTCTGCAGTGGATCTGGTCTTCAGCCTCTTGAAAATCAAGGCTTTGGTCGCTTTGTTTTATTTTTCTTCAGAGTCAGACTTACTGTGTCTGGACTGTTGATCTGCTGTTCATGAACAGATCGCCTATAATTCTTCTTAAGGTTTTGTTAGACAGCAGAAATCACGGTTCCATTTCTTCTTTTAAAGCACATCTTCCAGATCCTGAAGCAGAACTGCCCCCAGACCATCACACAGCCACCACCATGTTTTACTGTTCCGTTTGTTTCTCTGCAGCCTTACGCCTAGATGTAACGGGACAAACGCCCTCCAGAAAGTTCACCTTTTCTCTCGTCAGTACACAGGATGTTTTTATCAAGACTAATTTGTTCTGGAAAACTTGACATGACCTCTGACCTTAACTAAGAAAAGTGATCCCTGCAATCGTCTGCACGTTCCCCTCCTGGAAAAATTCATTGTTGTTCCTTGTTGTCACCATGTGTGGATAATAACTCACTGTGGTTAATCCCAATTTTTCTGGAAACCAGAATGAAATTTTAATAAAATCCTGAAAATTGGTATGGAAGAGGCTACATTTCTATGACTTCAGAGTCCACCGTAGGAATGGGGCCGTTATCAATCAAGGATGATCCAGACCAAGAACTGGTTCCCATTTTCACCCAAAAACATGTTTATGATCTCCAAGACTGCAGGAAATAGTGATGGGTCCGGCAACACCGATGCCTCGGCGCATGTATCAAGCCCATAGACCAAAACCCGTGTTGATGCATGTATTGATTTCAGCAAGTCAGGTGACCGATACAGCAACTGTTTCGAAATGACACTGAAGCGCCAAACTTTGTTTATAAAGAAGCAAATCTTTCAACGTGATGCATTCTGGGTCTTTTTCGGTACAACGTCAACTATGGAGCCTCAAGGCAAACGAAAGATTTACGCATTGTGGGACCATTTTTATCTTACATTGTAAAATAATTGTTTTCATTTTGCTCTTTCATACGGTTCTTTTCAGTTTCTACTTTATCTGAATCCAAATTTAGCTGATATTGACTCTTAGTTGAAAAAGAGTAACAGACAAAATTTCAAAATGTTGGAAAAACAAATTTTTTTGAATAGAAATTTGTAAAGAAAAACCCGTCCACAAGCATCCTCATTTCAAACACATTCATTTAAATTGTCACTTTATGGTTCATGTTCACATTATTTATTGACTGTATCTAAGAATATCACATATTTTCAATTTAACGCAAGATATGAAATAATACAATATATAATATACAATAACATAAAATGAGTTAATAGTTATTGTTTACACTGTTTCATCAAATCACTCCATCTACGTTGCCAGTAGGGATTTTTATTGTCCAGCAGGTGTCAGTATTCAGTGACACAGTATCGACACAGTTATGCTGCGTGTCGAAACGCTTCATGACGCCTCATCTACCCATCACTAGCAGGAACGCACATTTTTAAAGATGGAAGTAAAATATTTTGAAAGGTAACATCAATTCGGAAAATGTTTTAACACAAACATAGAAGTGAGACCAGATCGTCTTGCAGTAACTGACGGAACCATGAAATCAACACTAAAGGTGTCCATTTTGGTCAGTTTTGGTGGTGGGTGGACAAAAGCGGTAGTATTTTGCCTGAAGAAAGACTGCATTTCCCATGAGGACCAGCGCACAGCACCGTAAAATCCTGATCTACTGCAGTTGGATTGAAGTACATTTCTGTTTCCAGTGGCTGTGTGAAGGATGAATAGCGAGGAGGTAATGAATCTAATTGTGGTGACACGTCATATGATGATGTTGAAAATAGGAAATGGGGAAAGTGACGTACGCCGTAAAGCAGTCAGCACATTCGTAGTTTTGTGTGACAGGGTTCCTGCTACCCTCAAAGTTTCTCATTTCCGGCGAAAGTGATACGGACCCCCTCTGGCAAGTCAACATATCACAAAAGTTACGAAAATATTTTATGAAGGTTGAAAAGTTACTTAGTGTTGCTTTAAATTTGGCTTCTAACAGAAAATCCTGAGGAGGAATGACGTTCCACCAGGTGAGGGGTCGAATGACAGTTAATAGATTAACTATTAATAAATGTGTCCAGGTTGGTTTGGGTAGCCTTTCCCCCTAAGGTAATCAGTAGAAATCTGTTTTTGAAATCAATATCTTTACTTGGAAATAAAATTTGTTCAATTATCAGAAAAATTAAACAGAAAAACTGCAGGTCCAAATTTGTAAACCTTTTTTAAAACCCTTAAGAGCATTTGACATTTAGCTCTGACTAAATTGAACAGAAATAAAAAACGTTACAAACAGGTCCAAGCAAAAGTTTTATTGTAAAATTGTGAATCTAATATTTACAAGATAGCTTGAACACATTTATAGTCGTTGGGAGGAACAGGATCTTTAAAAAAATGACGTACAAGCAGAATCAACATCACCAGAACAGAACCAAAGTCCAGATTATTTGTTTAGTATAGAGAAGCCTGATCTATAAAGGAGAGTTTGAGAATTGAGATCTATTTTCCCCTCTTCCCTTTCCCACCCTTGGGCTGTCTTCCTCGTCCTCCTTTGGCTCGCTGTTCTTTCCTCTGCGCGCCCCGCATGTCCTTCTTCATGCGTCCGTCCACCACCTTGAACAGTCCGTTCACCCCGCGAGGACGGCTCACCTTCTTGCCAGCTCCTTTCTTGGCTACTACGTACGTCACCTCTCGTTTTTCCTTTTTTACACCGGCTTTTTTGTAGATGCTGACACAGTGAGAGAAAAACAAACAAAGTTAGGTATTTTTAACGTCTTTCTGATCGACAGGGGCTTCGGTTTCAGCGTTACCTCTTCAGCTGGGCCATCTTTTCCCTTTCGGAGATGTCGACAGTGTTGACGACGGCCTCTGCTTTCTTCTTCGCTTGCTCCATCTTCTTCAACATCTAGAAGAATCCAACAGAACCTGAACTTAATATATATATTTATATATTCTCAAACATCCTTTCAATCCGGCTTTGTCTCCGTTACCCTTCTTTTCTTCCTGGCTTTAGCTTCAGCCACCCGTTTAATTGGCCGAGCGTTGATCTCTTTCCACTTCTGTTTGTATTCCTCCACCATCTCCTTGGTGACAGGGACCAGCTTTTTTCTGTGTTTGCGTTCATCGTCCAAGAACCACTCCGGTACTTCCCATGGCTCGTCAGAGCTGGCAAACCTACAACAAGGGAAACAAATAATCAGCCTCGTAAAATATGAAAGTTAATCCAAACTGATAGCGTAACACGGCATCAAACGCCTCAAGTTGGACGTTTTTGCATTTTAGAGTCAAACTGGAATCGTTTGCACTTTCTTGGTCTCTTTAATGATCTCTTTATATAATGGCGGATGAAATTGAGAGTGGCTTGGCTTAATTAATGAAAAAAGCAAGATGACATGTTTGTCAGACGTTGCGTCTAGATCCACCAGGTAATTCAAGAGGCATTGGAGAGTTTCACCACAAACTTCAGGAGCCGTGCTCTAACAAGATTTGATGTCAGATCTATTTTGGTCTAACCCAAATTAGAGCAATTATCTTTCATCACATTATACTCCATTATCTCCTCCAGGGTCTTGGTCTTCTGCCCTGTTGGAAAATTCGCCTCTAGGTCGCATAGCAAGGTCTCTGTGATTGGTTGAAGCTCCAAGTCAAGTGGTAAAAATTTTGATTTTCCAACTACAGAGCTAGAAACACTCAAAGCGAGCTTTGCTAGACACGCAAAACGCGCTGCAGTTGCGCCTCCACCATAGACTTTCCATGTAAACTACTCGACGCCCAAATCGCGTTCAGTCTGAACGTAATCAATTGTTAAAAACTAATGAGAGGCAGATTGATAACACAAATAAAAAGGATCTAAAACACACGGCTAAATTTTCTGGAGGTAGGAAAACTCAAGGAAATTATTTTAAATATTTTTTAAGAAGTGAAAAAGAAAAGAAAAAAGAAAAAAAGTATCGTTCCAATTTGTTTTGAGGTTCATTTTATGGGAAATTAAATGCAATCCTACCAAAATCTACAAGTAGTTGGATTATATTATATATAAAACAAGGAAAACTTGCTGCAGTTTTAAGTGATGCATTTGTAGTGTGTGAGATAAAAAAACCCTCAAAAACTCAAAAGAAACCTTAATGTTTCAATGACAATTTATACTCAAAAGTTCTGATTGAGCCATTGTAACCTTTGTCAGTTGAAAAATCGGGATACATCGAGTTTATTCAATACATCCCCAAGCCCTAGCGTCCACCATAGACTTTCCATGTAATCCAGACGCCCCCGACGCCCAAATCAACTTCAGTCTGAATGTAGCATAATTTAAAGTGTGCTTAGTGCATTAAACACGGCAAAAACAACCTGTGGAAGGAGTTGTCCACCAGGTCTCTTGCTCTTTTCTTGGATGTGGCGATCTCACAGCCGAGGGCCAGTCCCTCTGCATCCAGGATCCGGGCTTTCTTGCCTGAAAAACAAAGGTAAACTGTTACAGTACATCTAATATGACTTAAAAACATATTAACGCAGTTATTTGATATTTTCCCCCACCTCCTAATTACATTCAAGGTATGTAGAGGCACCCCAACAACAAAGAAATTTGCACGAGCTGCAAAAACCCAACAACCTCATTCTGTTCTTGAAGTTTGCTCTTTGGACATCTTATGCAGATCCTCTTTAGTCAGTAGTTTTTTATAGCTTTTACGCAGGATGTTTGCAATAGGAAAGGCCTTTAATTGAATTCTTGTGAAGCCTTAAAAAACCTTGCCAGCTAAAATGCTCTTCTTTCCCCATGATGATTACGTTTGTCTGTTCCCGTGGAGTATCTCCAGGCCTTTATACTCACTGATGCTTTCAACAGGAACAACCTGGAGGCCATCATCCTTGGCGTCCCCTGATACCCCGCCGGACCCCCTGGCTCGCTTCATGCTTAAAATCTCCCTGAAACAGGAGTGAGACTTGTTTATAAGTTGTGGGTTCCTCCTTTTTGCCAACTCTGTTTATTTTTGACACAATACAACGTCAGAGAAAAAGAGTTTTTACTTTTCATCGTCGCTGCTGTCATCCGAGTCGCTTTCTTCGGCAGTTTCCTGTGAAGGTCCTGGAGTTTCCATGTGTACAGGAGCGACTTCCTCCTTCTCCCCCTCCTGCTCTTCTGCTTTATCTTCACTCTCTTCTTCAGCTTTCCACTTTTTTCCTTTCCCTACAACAAACCAAAAACATGACACACTCAAACTGAATAAACCAGAAATGTTGTAATCCAGTAGACTGATTTCATGAACCAGTGTAAAAAATAACATTTAATTCATTTTGTTAATGTATATTATATATTGTATTATTTCATATCTTACGTTAAATTGAAAATATGTGATATTCTTAGATACAGTCAATAAATAATGCGAACATGAACCATAAAGTAAAAACTTAAGTGAATGTGTTTGAAATAAGCATGCTTGTGGACTGGGTTTTTTATTCACAATTAAGTTGTTCCAACGTTTTGAAATTTATTCTGTTGCGCTTTTTCGACTAAAAGTCAATTTCAGCTGAATTTGGATTCAGATAAAGTAGAAACTGAAAAGAACTGGATGACAGAATGAAATGAAAACAAGTATTTTCCGATGTAAGATAAAAATGGTCCCACACTGCGGAAATCGCCTTGAGGCTCCATAGTCGACGCTGTTCCGAAAAGGACCAAGAATTATTTTGGCAAATGCATCCAGTTGACAGATT
>JAVLVB010000524.1:431583-442114 GCA_032876305.1 Orestias chungarensis
GAAATCGATACGCACACCGACACGGGTTTTTGTCTACGGGCTTGATACATGCGCTGATGCATCGGTGTTGCCGGACCCATCACTACTGGCAAGGTTTGCAAAGCAGACCTTCTGTAACGAACATTTAAAAAGAACGCATGTCGGGCACTTGAAACGAAATCTGACTCGCTTCGGTAAGATTCAAGCAAAATTCACACCACTACGTTTTGTTTTTGGGGTACAATATCCATTTTCTAAGCGTTTTTTCGCTTTAAAAGAGATTTAACGTTATGCCCGACTGTGCCTGACAAACGTATTTTAGATTAAATACATGCAGTCCGACGAAGAGAGCCACCATGGACTCCTTTCTACAAAAGAAGCAGATGTGCACCCCGCAACAGGCGACTGTCCTCACTGAGTCATTATTACAGATACTGATCCGTTATACGAGGCCGCTCTCTGGTCGATGGTGCCGTGTTTCAACAGATGAAAGCCCAGTTCGAGAGTCCGTGCTTACAACTTGAAAATATCTACAAAGTCAGTGGTTAAAACCGTCAGATTTCAGACTGTTGAGAATTGAAAAGTTGTTTTGCAGTTGACCACTGAACGAACCTCACAAATGCACTTTGTTTTATTTACTGTTTTGCTGCTGCTTGGTTTGCAGAAAAAAAAATGTTTACTTGATTTTAATTAATTTTTTTGTAAAACCCCTTTGCCTGTCCTTAAAAAATGGATGGAGATTTATTCATTTTTGGATTTACGTCTATACTAAATAAGCACTGGGCGTAACTGGTTTCAGATAGGACATTTCTATTTACTTTTTGTATGAATCAGCAGCAAAGTTGAATAAAAGATTCATATTTCATTGAAGTACCCATCTTTCTTGTGTTTATTATAATTTGCCACGTAACTAAAGCAATTTCATGCTAAATTTAAGAAAAAAAGAATAATTATCCGATTAGTTGACTAATCGTTTCAATAGTCGGTGATTAGTCGTTAGTTGCAGCCCTAGAGACCATTTTAAATTGATATAATGATAATGACATAATATTGCAACTATGTCCTGTCAAAGATCAATAAACTTTATTTTCATTTGAACACTTAAATCTGAAACTGGTAAATAAAATAAACTAAACCACCAAAAACATAAATAGATGGACTCTCAGTGTCTGTTAACAAAAAATGCACTTAAAAAAACTAAACATTAAAACAAAATGGAAATAAAAACTACATTCAACAAAAAACGTGATGTATGCCAATCGCCGTTTGTGATATGTATGTTTTCCCTGCGATTTCTTACTGTCTGTCAAACATTTGCAAAATTTTTCGAAATGACAGCTTTTCAATAATAAAGGCCAGCATTGGATGATCAGAATTGGATGGTTACTCTTTAGGTGCACGTACAAGTTGGTTGTATTGCCGCTCTTCGTTGCTACCGTTTTACCGTGTGTGTGGAGAGAAGCGAAGCGGCGCAGCAAAAAGACACAGGCGAAACAGTATCTGACGGGGAAACGCGACTCGACGAAACACCGGCTTGCAAAGGTCCAGCGGTTCGCCTCGAAAATGCTCCGAAATGTTCCCACACTGGTGCAGTTACGTTCAACTTTGTAACCAGTTCTATTTTGAGGTTTGTCCCGATATCAGCTAGTGTTTCTTAAGCATGCTAATTGAGCTAAAACGCTGGAGAAGTACAAAATAGCGCACCGCCCTGATTTATTAGTTAACTCCTCCTTCATGCTGAGAAAATAAGAAAGGGAGGGGCGAGTGGAGAGCACCGGAGTTGAGTCTTTTTGTCTTCCAGTGTCGAAATAGGAAAAGGCTGGTAAAAACGATAAAGACGATAAGTGAAAATGATCAAACTCATTATTAATTGATTTATCGTTAATTACTACAGGCCTAGAGAGTAGTGCTTACATTTGCTATGAGTTCGGTGATGAAGGACTGATGGTGGAAAGCGAACAAAAAACTGTTACCTGAATGTTTGTTTTGGAGCCACTCTGTCTGTTTGAGCTCGTTTTCTGCATCTCCTTCTAGATCAATTTCTGAAAATATGCCCTAAAACAACAGAACAGAAGCAAAGATAGCAAGCCGTTTACAGAGATCTGATACAGAGTAAAAGGTTATAACTACGTAACATTCAAACTTGTTAAAACTTAAATAAAGACTGCCTTCATGCACAAACCTTGCTGAACCACAGGTTTGTTTCCCGCTCCATCTTCTCATCCTTTCCCTCCAGCTCCACCAGCAAGCCACCTACCTGCTCCTCTTCCTCCACAGGTTCTTCATCAAACTTCACTCTGGATAATACAAACAGAACCAAAATAGTTTAGAGCACTATTTATGTAAAATGCCACTTGGAGAGTTAAACATGTACTCTAAGAAATAAATGCTTAAAATGTGCCTGAAATAATAAGTATCAATGGAAGATGTATTTGTTTTGGTTATAGTGGGTTAAACATTTTTTACCAGGCATGGGTGTAATATTGTTCTCAAAGATGACAGCTGATTACAGATGATTTTAGTAGGATTCTAAACAAAGTTCAGCTGGTTGAAGGAGGGTGATGAGATTTCACATAACAAAAGAAGTAAATAACAAACAGCCACGATTACTGACGCCATTCATAAGCTTTTCAGAAAGTTAAAACTCAGACTTGTGTAATTCCAAAAATATAAATGGGGTCATGGTAAATGGAAAAATATCTGGATGTGTGGCTCTGAAGACTCAGGGCTATCGCTAACAAACCGATAGATTTCACGCCGACATCCGCAGCAAAAGTCCGTTAACATTTCTTGTTTGTTGATCTAAATTTGAAGTGAAAAGTTGATTTCTTCCCTCCTGATAAACATCAGCGCAGAGCCTCCTCCGTAAGATAAAACCATCCCTTACTTCTTCAGGGCTTTCTTTTCCAGCTCCTTCTGTCTCTCCTCCACCTCCTCCAAATCCTCGTCGTCCAAATCAGACGCCAGGGAAATATCATCCGCGTCGTCGTCCAGATCTGAAAGGAAGATGTCGTCTTCTCCATCTCCAAGATCGCCAGCGGCGTCCATGTCTCCCTTGGAAATATCGGTCAGCACCTGATGGAAGCCCAAAGGACGAGCATTTAAATAAGCAGGAAGACAATTATGTTTATTATTAATAATATTAATGATGTAAGTTTGAACATTTTTTGCTTTATTGCTGGATATGTTTGGCCTTCACCTGCTGCTTCTTAAGAGACGATAACGAGAACAAAGACGAGTCGGTGGTGCTGGCGATGGAGACGCCAGGCAGGTCCATCTTCAGCTCCACCCTCTCCCTCTGCTTCCTCTTCTCCTTCAACAGTTTCTTCTTCTTCCTGAAGCGGCATCAAAGTTCATTTAAACACACATCCATTACAAAAAAACTTAATGTGCATCTGGTTACAAGATCAATTTGCATAAAAGTGAGCTCATGCATGTACCCCCCATAAGGGGAAACCTTGCAGGTACAGTTCCTTTTACAGTCAGCACTAAAAAAAAAGGTACAAAGCTTGGTATTTGGGTAACACAGTAATAAGGAACTTCATGAGGATAATTATATACCTCTATGCGAATCTTTAACAGGACATTGTGAGATGGGAGAACTGGGGAAGAATTAATTCTATCAAAATTAATATACTACCTAAATTTTTTTGATTCAAAGCCTGCCCTTTTTTCTTAAAGGATCATTCCCCCCCCAATCTGGATAGCCAGCTATCAACCTTTATTTGGAACAAAAAGCACCCACAGATTAGCAAGAAGATGCTGCAACTGCCACGTAATCTCGGCGGCATGTCTCTTCCAAATTCAATGTAATATTACTGGGCGACTGATATTAGAGCCTTATTGTATTGGTTGAGAAAGGATAGTCCCGTCCCCAGCTGTGTTGGATCGGAGAGAAACTCAATCACTTCCAGCCTTCCCTGTGCTTTGCTTTGCTCTCATCTTTTACTTCTAATCCATTTGTTATCTACACAATCAAGATTTGGAATCAGTTTAAATTCAGAGTTAATGTTTGGCGCTCCAGTGTCAAATAATCACATGTTTCTTCCTTCCTTAAGTGATGCAGCTTTTAATAATACATTTGCCTCCATAGGTTACACTTGTGTAGATATGTGCAATGAAGACGTTTTGTAAAGTCGAACTCTGTTTTCCTCCTACACGTTTTGCGATTAAGATTTTTGAGTGCGGGTCTGACACTAAGCAGGTTCTCAGCAGAATATATGCACTACTTAGTTCATACTATGACACCAGTTTGGACTCTCTTGTACATAAATGGGAAATGGACTTAGAAGAATCTATTTCGGACCAGGTCTGGCAAAAGATCATTTAAAGCATTTACAAGACATGCTGTAGTTCAATTCAAGGTAGTACACTGTCCTCATTGGTCCGAAGATAAACTTTCCAAGATCAGAACTGACCTGGATCCTGCATGTAATCGATGTAAACACACCCCAGATACGCTTCTACATTTGGACTGCATGGCTATTGGCCATTTTTAATACTTTCTCTGAGATGTGTGTAAGAACTGTACACCTATCACAATTTATTTCGCTGCCCTTGTGGAAACCTCCTTCATCAAGTCCCAAAGGACTATGATGGCTTTCTGCTGACTGTTGGCCAGAAGACTTATTTTATGCAAATATAAGGATCCACATTCACCGCGCATATTGACACTGGATAAGAGAGGTTAAGTATCATATCCATTAGGAAAAAATTAGATCCACTGTGAAAGGGTATGTGGAGAAATTTTATGACACAGAGCACCCATTTTTTCCTTATTTTGAAAGTTTGTCAGCAGATACAGTTGTATAATGTCATTAATGATTTTACAGCATGTATGCACAATCATAAGATTGTAGTATTCTTGTTATTCAGATGCCTGTCTGATAGATTCATGTCTCAAGCTGATCCGGTATAAAAGGGGAAGGATGGGAGGGGTTTTGTTGTATGTATATGTCTATATTCTGTGTTTTTAACATTAAAACAATAAAAAGACATTGTTCAAAAAAACAACAAAACAACAAGTGAATGTGCTGAAGATAAACTTCATCTAAAAAGATAAAAAAACAAACCGTTTTAGCTCAGCCACTTCCTGAGCTTTTAGGTCGGCCAGTTTTCTGTCCATCTCTTCTTCCTCGTCGACTTCTTTTTCCTCTTCATTAACCTTTTTCTCCTTCTTTTTTGCGTCAGATTCGTCTTCTGACTGGATCCCCTCTTCATCTGAACTTAAGCTACGAACAAGGCAGAGCGTTTTTAACTCACCTGTGAGATTTCAATGAAAACTTAACGTTTTTAACAGAGAGAATATTTTTACTTGATCTCCTGGTCAAGTTGCTTCGCCTCCTCTTTCAGTTTCTTAGCCAGGAATCGTCTGAGCTTTGCCCTCCAGCTCAACAGCAGCCTTTAGAAAGTCAGGAAGAAAGCCGAAAGAACAACTATGTAAACTTGACATGTTGATATCAAAGGTTTTTGAAGCTAAAGTAGAAGATAGTCATTTTGTGCTTTAATACAAAAAGCATGCATGTGTATCTAACAAAGACTAAAGAGAAGAAGTTCAATAAACCACCAACTTTACATTTTCAAAATTACAAACAATACAAAACTCTACATATCTACATTATTAAAAAGAATAAATGTACTAATTTAAAAAAATAACTAACAATGGTGTGCTACGGCTGGCTACTTATTCAGCAAAGTGATAAAGGGGATATTTCACAGTTTTGACATCGGGCAAAATTTGTCTTATTTTCATAGGATTATGTCAAAAAATAGATCCCCAAAAACTAGAAACTAAATAAAACACTTTCATTTTCACACTTAAAATCACCTGCTGACACTCTTCCGCAGGTGAGATACTAACAACTCAAACACTTCATTAAATCATCTCTTTAAAAAAACAAACAAAAAAACAACTGTATTTTTCTAAATTTAAAGGCACAATAATTGCACAGTAGGTTAAGCAGCCATCTCAGGAAATCCCTGGTAAAAGTTTTTGTTTAAGGGAAACGTTAATTTGGCTGCAACGCATGATTTAACAGTTTTATTGAAAAATAGAATTAATAAGAATCTAAAACATCCAATAACTTCTTAATATTTACCATTTCATTCTTAACCTGTGGTAAATTTAAAGTTTATAACAAAGCAAAGAAGTCAATCAAATGTTGAAACGACGACATTAAATGTACTCAAACCATTCAGAAATAAACATGTCGAATCTTAATTCTGACAACAATAGTAGAATCAAAGTAACAGAAAACTGCTAAAATCTTCGGAGTGAAAGCGCCAATGTGGCTTTTTAGACAAAAACAAAAAGCCTCACCGGAGTTCTTTGCGTCCCAGGACTTTGATATCCTGACAGCACTCCTTTATTTCACTGTTGGTGGCGGAGTGCGACTCAAATAGAGGATTGTCAAAAGTGATCTGGAAGAATAGAAGTTGGACTCAGAACGGACATTTGCTGCTATTGTAGACATTAATAGGAGGTTTATAGTTTGACTGATGGCTTTAAGGACGTTCAGGACATTCTCGTAACAAATTGGAAGTGTAGAAGAGATTCATTATACAGCAAGAATCGTTTCAGAAGCAACAAATCAGTTTAAAAACCCCTCATGACTGCATTTATCAGACGGGTATCAGTGCTGCTAAAATGTTAAATTTACACTACAAACGAATGCACCAATATGTTAATCTGTGCCGTTACCAATATTTGATAATAATGTTGTTGTGGCCGATAACCTATATTTACAGATATTGTGTATGTTTCTATTCCTTTAACTTATCAAAAAAAATTAAAAATGTAACACTTGCATTACAATTTAAACACCATTTTTCTAATATGGTGGAAAACATAAAACAGAAGAATTTCTGCAGTTTTACCAGACATGAGAACAATAAAAGCACACAATAAACTTTTCAGGACTGTGCCGACATCCTGTTGCTATAATGGCAACGTTTAGGAAGATTTGGTTGAATATCATCAACGTTTCCTTTAAAATCATTCCACTCTCCGACAGAAATCTTAACGATCCGTTTATACATTGAAGTCAACAGCATCAATCTCACCTGGTTGGCTTTTCCCAGAAAGTCAACCGGGTTTTCAGCCTTCAGAAAGGCGGTGACGGTAAAACTGTGGTACAGCGTCAGATCACCATCCGCGTATCCCTCCGCCTGGAAATGCACAAAGATGCTTGGTAAACGGCAGGGAAGCTTTCTGATGGTCACGTCATCCTCTACAGCATCATAATCATTGTAACACGGATAAAACTGAATTGATGAGGAAAGCAGAGCTTGCCTTTGGCTTCTTGACGGGAATGAGCTCCTTCACAGTTTTGGCCTGAACCTCCACCTCTTTGAAGGCGTGTTTGGGGTCAAAAAACTTACTGTCGATTTTGTCTGGGGCGATGAAACCTATTCAAGACAATCAGAAATCCTGTTAAATATTCAGTTATTTCTATTCAAAAGTAAGTTTTGTACATGGATATCTTATTTTCTTTCATTAAAGGGAGACAAAGTGATTTTATTACAGGAAAACACCAAAGACAAAAAAAGATCCTTGTTAATAACCACAAAAATGTTTTTTTTTTTAACTAGTGATGAGTGATGTGGATAAAAAACAATTATCATGATATCTTGTTGAGAAAACGATAAAATAACAAAATTCTTCGCTTGAAAAACATACCAATTTATAATGGGAACAAAACAGAGTAACTGTAATTAAATCCTGTTTTTAAATGTCATCTTCGCACAAAAGGAAAAAACTGGGGTTCTGCATTAACATAATAGTTATAAGTTAACGCAGAACCCTATTTAGGACACCCCAAGTTTTCCTTCTTTAGCTGAAATTGAAGCAAGGCAAATTTATTTGTACAGCACATCTCATGTGAAAGTAAAGTCAAAGTGCTTCACATAAAGATTAAAATGCACATTTAAAGAGTAAGTTTTATTTGAGTCATTTCGTTTAGCTATTATCTGGTTTGTGACAGTAATCTGAGGAATAGTTGCCCCACTCCTCACTCTCAGGTGGGGTCTGCAGCTTGTAAAGCCAATTTTAACTTTAATTAATAGTAATTTAAAAAAATGAGATTTAATTCCTTTTTTGAATGTATTTCTCCTCCAGTTTTTGTTGAATTTACATGTACACTTTGGGTCTTTGTCATTTTGCAGGGTTAAGCTTCAGTAAAACGGTCAATGTCTTCTGATAGTCGAGATGCTCTGTCTCTTTTCTGTGGTCCTGCTGCAGCTAGCAGACTTTAACCACGCTCGGTCAGACAAAAGCAATCATTACCAGCTGGAATCCATCAATCACACTCGAGAATGCGCCTTTTATAAACAGACAGCCTTACATTTTTCTTAAGCTGTCTCTATTATATTCTAGAGTCTGAGAAGAGCTACCCAGGTCTGACTGCAGCCGCTCCTTTAAGGTTGTTTCAGTAAGAGCATTTCAGAGTCTTTATAAACTGCTTTTAGGATTTTGCAGTCGCGTCTTGGGTTGAATTTACTTGAACAGCGACAGCAGGGCATGAGGGCATGTTAGAAGCTGCTTGGATCTCCTCATTGTACAGATAGACTACTTTAATCGAAATGGCTGATATGGATTTCAAAGTGTGTCCTAACGCACCTTTAATTCAGGGGTAGCTGCCACCTACCTTGGCAGACGACAAAGATCTCTGCGGACTCGTTTCTGGATGCTTGAGGCTTCGTGGCCTGAACTTTTCTGAAGAACTGCTGGAAGATCCAGAGCAGCGGCTGATAGTCTTTGGAACGGAAAACCTTTGTGATGAAAGTGCCGCCTTTGGTCAGAAACTCGCAGGCCAGCTTTAAGGCCATGAGCGTCAGGTGAGCTAAGGGGGGAAAAACAGGAAGTCTTTTAAAACCTAGTTGATACGCAAACATACCAACACAAAAGGCCGGTCAGGTTAAAGTTTCGGTTCATCTTACCCTGGGCAAAAGCATCGTGCTGCCAGTTGGTTCCCACATTCGGGGCGCCATCGTTTAACACAACATCTGCTTTCCATGTTTGAAGCTCCTTGCGGAGAGCCTACATGTGAGACAGAGGACATCTCACACCACACAACTTTCTATCTACGCGAGCAGACATTTTCCTCGTTTGATAACCGAGCAGTGTCCACACCTGTCTGCATTTCTCGGCCGTTATGTCTTCCTGCAGCGTCACCACGTTGGGGATGGGCTTAATGGGAACCAAGTCAACACCTGACAGGAAGACGGTGCATTTCAGTCATCCTGCTAACCACTTCTGAAGGCCTCGGCACACAGGTTAGTTTATTAAACGTCTGCACTCACCAATGATGAGACTTGAAACCGGCATAAACTTTGTTGCAACCTGCAACCTGAAAAAGAAAATTTCAACAATAACTGGTCAGATACTTCATCTTTCTTTATTGCGCAAACTATAGTTTGTCAATTTTTAAACATTTATTAACACAGCATATAGAGCAAGTTACTGCCTGTGTCTATTACTGTATTATGCTAAACCGAACAGAAAGATGTTGTCATAAGTAGTGCCAGACATTAGAGGCCATCAAGTTGTAAGGTTTGTATAGTTTTATGTTAAAACTGTCTTGTAGGTGGTCCTGTTGTCTTTGGCATTTAAACCAGAACGACTTTAAACAGGAAGTCAAATTTGTCTTAGGGTGGGAAATACTTGATTGAAAAGAAATGTATTCATAACAGGAGAACAGAGAAATAGGAATCTTAATAATATGAGTAATGAAATGAGATATTTTTGATTTATTACAGAAAGATTCAGTAAGCACAATATATTAGGTTACATTTTTTAAAACATTGCAAGACATACATATACATATATCTATCTATATATATCTTTATCTATCTATCTATCTATACACATATCTCTATCTATCTATATATATATATATCTATACATATCTCTATCTATATCTATACATATCTCTATCTATCTATCTATCTATATATATATCTATACATATCTCTATCTATCTATATATATATCTATACATATCTCTATCTATCTATATATATATATATCTATACATATCTCTATCTATCTATCTATATATATATCTATACATATCTCTATCTATCTATCTATATATATATCTATACAAATCTCTATCTCTATCTATACATATCTCTATCTATCTATCTATATATATATCTATACATATCTCTATCTATATATATCTCTATCTATCTATCTATATATATATCTATACATATCTCTATCTATCTATATATATCTATACATATCTCTATCTATCTATATATATCTCTATCTATCTATCTATACATATCTCTATCTATCTATCTATCTATACATATCTCTATCTATCTATCTATCTATACATATCTCTATCTATCTATCTATCTATCTATACATATCTCTATCTATCTATCTATCTATACATATCTCTATCTATCTATCTATCTATACATATCTCTATCTATCTATCTATCTATACATATCTCTATCTATCTATCTATCTATACATATCTCTATCTATCTATCTATCTATACATATCTCTATCTATCTATCTATCTATACATATCTCT